>JAOEHY010041196.1:0-11648 GCA_025447955.1 Psilopsiagon aurifrons
TCAGGTTGGCATCAGCCCACCTCACAAGCGTGTCAAGGTCCCTCTGGATGGCATTCCTTCCCTCCAGCGTATTGACCAAACCACCCAGCTTGGTGTCATCGGCAGACTTGGTGAGGATGCATCTTTCCCACTGTCCATGTCACTGACAAAGATGTTGAACCAGAGCGGCCCCAACACCGATCCCTGTGGGACACCACTTGTTACTGCTGTGATGATCATTCCCATATGGTCATCCAGAAGGGATCCTCCCTCTGCTTCCACAGTCCCCTGCCAGGCCCCAGAGGAAAGCAGGGATGAAGCAGCAGGTCTCCTGCCAGCACCCAAAACTCCTGCCCTCCTCTCCCCACCTTATTGCAAAAGGAAAGGCAGAGCCATAGATGCATGTGTGCATGAAGACATCCCCTGCAAGCACATTCTTGCTCGTTCCCATCTGTAAATCCGTCACCACTTCTCTACCCTGGTGTTTTTGCTGTCTACAAGAGAACAGAAGGTTCATTCCAGAAGATGAAGGAGGGATCTGTTTCCCTTGGTCTAATGGCATTAAATGAAGCATTCTCTGCCTGTATGTGTGAGCTTTGCTGGTCTGGCTGGTGAAGAGGCTGCTACCAGGTTTGTAGAGACATGACTGAGTCACTGCTCTCACTTGGCAGTTGATTCATTTAAGATGAATTATCTGCTCAGTGGAAAAGCATTCTCAGGTCAGGCAGAGCTATCGCTAGTGAAGCTGGTGAGTGATATCTGGGCAAAACCAAAAGCTGCCAGAAGGATGAAAACATGTAATGGCAATAAGAACTAAAAAAAACCCACCAAACTTTGGGGGTTTTATGTGTTTTGAAAAAGAGTTAAAAATTGAAGATTAATAACCCTTTTCCATCACGCACTTGTTTTGGCTGGGGCATTCATTTTCACCACAGGAGTTAGTATGGGGCTATGGCTTGGATTTGTGCTGCAAACACTGTTGGTAATGCAGCACTTACACAGAGCTGAAGCCTTTTCACCTCCTCATTCACCCCACCAACAGGGATGCTGCAGGTGGACAAAGAGCTGGAAGGGGACACATCTGGGATAGCTGACCCCAGCTGACCCAAGGGACATTCCAGGATGTTGTACTCACCATGTAAACTGTGGGAAGAAGAAGGAATTGGGGATGCTTGGAGTGATGGCTTTTGTCTTCCCAAGGCACTGATACCTGTGGTGGAGCCCTGCAGTCCTGCAGGTGGCTGAGTGCCTGCTTCTGATGGGAAGTGGTGAAGGAATTCCTTGATCTGCTTTGCTGTGCGTCTTTTGCTTTACTCATTAAACTGCCTTTATCTCAATCAATGAGTTTTCTCAATTTTACCCATCTGATTCTCTTCCCCATCCCACCAGGGGAGTGAGATTAATGCCTGGGGGAGCTCAGTTGCTGGCTGGGTTTAAAGGACAGCACCCCACCTCCTTTCCTGTGGTCCTTGCAGCCACAGCTTAGCAACATTTCTGGGTTAGGGCTTTATGGACAGAGAAAACCCACCTGAATATGGATTTCTGGTACTGCATGGTTTTCTGCAGTACAAACATCCACACCTGGGAAGTCCATCCCTCAATTTACAGTTGAAGTAGAGCTGGGCAGCACAGCAAGGCAAGGGCACAGCCCGATTCCCTGCTGGTCTGGATTACAGCCAATTCATAGCAGGGTCTCTGAGTCTTTTTCCTACATGATCCTGTTGTGATAGCTTGTGATACTGCAAACAGAACACGGACAGGTTCAGGACAATACAGATGCTTTATTAGCATTACTGAGTGCTTCCATCCAACCTCAGAGCAAGAGAGGCCAGTTCCCAGCTTTTGCTAGGGAAGGCAGCAAAGATAGGTCTATAGGCAACCAGATTTAGAAGGAACAGTCCCATCTTTGCCTTTTCAGTTATTCATGTTTTAATACAGCATCAAATCAATTTTTAGGGGAAGAACAAATCAAGTGCTGCTTAATTCACTGCCATGACTCTGTGCCTGGCTGTGGTTGTAGCCAAGCAGGATGTGATAACAGGTTTGCTGCTAGTCTAAAATGAGCTGGGACTCAGATCCCACAAGCAGATCTCCAGGGCAGATGGGAAACTTAAGAAGCAAATCCCCAACCAGCTATAAACTGGCCACGCCTCATCCTCACTTGAAGCCAGATGTGGTAGCAGTTATCACCAGAGCAGCACCTCATGCCTCTAAGAATGGAAGAGCATTTCAATGCTCTCCAACAAAGTGGTCAGGAAAACCCTCACATACCCAGTGCATCTCCCATGACGGGATCAGTCCAGCCCTTCAGAGGCCAACTCTGGCAGTTATTATTTCTGCTGTGGCACCAACAGGGAATCCCCATCCCAGGAGCCCGGCTGAGGAGCTGTAAATCCAAGACAGACAAGTTTGCAAGCAGTAAAAACCCTTCAATGGAAAACAGCGATTCAGTTGAGTGAACCTTGCCAAAACCTGCTTTGTTTCCTCCTCTTGGGGAAACTGCTGATAACTGCAGGGCTGACACCCATTAATCAAGAGCAGGACACAGCAATGCAGCTCACACTCTTCCTGAGCTTCTGTCAATCATTTACAGCTATTCAACATTACACGCTCATCATTCACGGGGACTGCTTGTATGGGGATGGCCCCAAGTGGTGGGGAAGTCACCTTCAGCATGTCCTTCCCACAGCAAGGTGGTGTAATTCAGGTATTTAGGAAGTTGAAGCATTTCTATGTTTCATAGAAACAAGTTTTATCAAACCAGTATAGTTGGAACAGTGTTGTCTGCTCTGCGGATGAACCTGGACGAATGGCACATTGCTGTTTGCCTTGTTTCAACCCAGTTCAACAGAAATTCACACAAACCCACTCAAAAGCCAAGTCAGAATCCTTGCAAAGCCCTCTGGTGCTGACTCACATCCACTTTGTTAAACCATTGGCCTCCTGCACAGACCAGGGGTAAAAACGCCTGACAGGGATTTCACTGAGGTTCCCAAGGCACAAAACCTTGAGGTGATCACATCTTTCTGTCACTCATTCATTCAAGAACTGCTTTGCAGTTGCCAAATACCAAATGAAGAAATCAATGAAGATCAGCCCAGAGTATGTCTCTGCCAGGCACTCTCTTGTTACTCATCCGTCAGCCCACCCTATCTCTATGTGCTTGTTCATATTACATCGAGACCAAACTTAAAGTGTGTGGTAATTGCACAACAACTCTGTGTGTGAGTACATTTACTTCAGAATATAAATGCTGCGCTCCGGTGAAGGTTAATCTGGTTTCAGAGGTTAAGCCAGAATAAGACTGCTGTTCAAGAGCATACAAACCAAGTTATTCCAAGACCATTCATTTTTGGTAGCGAAGTCAGTGCCAGCAAAATGCTATTTGGTCTCTGATCAACACACCACCTTTTAAGCAATCATCTGCTGAATGGGAGGTTTAAAAAGAGAACTCAAGCACTTCCTGAGAGCTCCATAGGTTTTTGCAGACTTGCTGAGTTCAGCTCAAAAGAAAACAGATACAAAGACCTTGGAAAAGTGAAGACCCTTTGTCTTGATGCTTACAAAATGAAATGTCTTTGTTTCTCATTGCAGGGATTTCAGCTCCGAGACTGCCACAGGGCAATATTGGGAAAAGCAGACACAAACAGAATCTGAGGGCCTTTTAGAGGAAATAGAGATGTTTCTTTTTGTTGCTGAATGCACCTTTCTGTTCCACTCATCCTGACTCCTATTTTTAAGGTGGGCGATATTGTTACTTGCATTTGGGTTTATTTCACTTTTTAGGACAAAATGATGCATTGCAAGCCAAAGCAAAGGAAATCAGAGCAGAGCAAAGCAACACAAAGCAAAGCAAATCCAAGCAAACCAATGCAAAGCAAAGCAGGAATTCCTGTGCCTAGATCAAAAAGAAATGAATTTTTAGTGTTTTCATATGACCATTTTCCAGGGCATGTTCAGGAGAGGAAACATTGCACCAGTTTCATTTGCAGGTAAAGGGTTAATTTCTGTTAATTCAGTCCCTGCAAGAAGTCTCTGAGACCTTTCATATTCACTCCCCTCTCTTGGCAGTTTTTCCCAAGGTTTAGGAATAGACGGCTTCTAATTGAATCTGGCAGAAACTCATAGATTGTCACTGAAGCCATGGAAAGACAATGCATTTTTCATGAAATCAGCTCTGCCTGGAATAATGTAATTTCATTTCCAGTACCTGAAACCTGTGCCTGACTACGAGCAGACGCAGGGATGGAGGTCCACCCTACGTGGCTAAGGACCACTGCTATAAAAAGGCTTGAAGTGCTCTGCCCCGAAGTTCCCACCCCCAAATCACATCAGCCCATCACCACCTCGTGCTCCAGTCATGATCATGAACAGGCTGCCTTGGGATACGGAGAAACAGGGCATGTGCCACAGTTTTCGATCATGTTTTACCAAGCAATTCTTCCCAAACTTCCAAGTTGGGGACTTCTCTCTCTTCTTATTTGGGAAAAACAGCTTCCATTTGAAACTAGTGTTGCAGAAGTATCTCAGGGCAAACAAAATACAAACCTGCTTCATATATAACAGAGTAACAGTCACATTGCTCCCTCTTTACCTAATCCTGGAGGAAGTTCCAGTACTCTGACAAGAAAAGCAGGTCCTCCAGCTTAGCTTGTAGCCTTTGCAGGTATTAGATCTGAAAGTCCTTATTTAAAGTCATGATCCATTCAAATGCTGAGACACTTTTCAGGAGAGGAAAAGCCAGCCTGGATCTAAGGAACTCTCCATTTATGCCTTCTAGTTTCACTTTCTGCAGCTGATACATCAATGGGGCTCTGGAAGCAGAAGGACTCAGTAGGAAAGACCTCCTGCACCAAACATGTCCACATTGAGAACTGTCTGCAATGGTTAAGAAGAATAAACGGCTCCATGCAGTGGCTGATTTATTAAGCATCAATTATTCCACCTGCTCCAACATTCGATTGCAATTGCAGAATAAAATCCAAGGGGCAAGAATGAAGTTCCAGCGCGCTGCACTAGATGGTGGTGCCTGCAAAGAAACAAGCCCGGAGTGGTTCTGCGGGATGCTGAGCACCTCCAAGTCAGTGCGCCACATTTAGAGTGAGGTCCACAAGTTTAGGGTGATATATGCAAGAGAAGTACATTCCCCCAGTGTGCAAGGGGACAGAATTCACCCCTTTCTGGTCCTGTACTGCTCTAGGCACATCTGCTAGCATGATTCAGAAAGCAAACAGCAATGTGCATATAAGGAAAAGGCAAAAGAACCCTTCTAAATAAAGCTCTTCACCCTGCAAAGTAAAGAACAGCCAAGAAATCATTTCAGCAGTAAACCCCCTAGGTCTCCACACTCACCACAGCAGCACGAACCTCATGGTCTGAATGAGGAAGGAATCTATAGGTAGTGGGCATGTGTGTCTTTCCCCAGATCACCTTCCCAGCAATGAAATGATGACCCAGGAGAGTCACAGGATTATGACAAAGCTGCAGATGGAAAAATTGGGTTGGCTTTAGTTAGAGGGTGAAGACATGGAGGTATTGATGCTGTCACATGGGCCAGCATGAACCTTATACCTTGTGTCACCGCCTGTGATTCACAAAGAGAGCGGCTGGGCTCCGGCAGCACAGGCTGAGGTTTGGAGATGATTAACATGAAAGGCGACATTCTTCTGTAAACTGGGAGTTTGTTTGCTCCAGAGTCACCATCCAACAGCAAATCCTGCTGCCTTGAAGCCTAAACCCATTGTCTGGAGCAGTACTATGGGTTAGGGGAAGAAATTAGCTGATTCAGGAATACCCATTTCCCAAGGAATATACCCTCTTATGTCAACATGAATGATACAGCTGGAGAACAGTATTTTGCAGTCAGCTTTGCTACATGTTTCCCCTTAGTTAAAAGGGTGAATTTCACTTGGTGTCATCAACTGCAGCTCTGAGGCCTCTGCTGAGGGCAGGAACGAAAGCAAAAATAACCAGACATACCCATTTCTTGCTCATGTACCCCTGAGCTGCTGTGCTTTAGTGTGCTGCACTGCAGAGATGGAGTAGAAGAAGTTGGTGAGGCAATGCGGGATTCACACCTGATGTTCTGGGCCCCCAGCAATGGACCTGGATGGATGACATCATCCTGCTCCCCAAAACCAATCTGGGAAGGCCTGGAAAAGACCAGCATTTGCATTGGGCAGGATTTTTCATGAGCAATAAAAGAGTATTAAATAATAAAAAAAAAATAAAGGACTTCAGGACTTCAGGGTCTCAGGATCTCATAAACAAACCAGCCAATGTTTAACCAGCTCATTTCCTTTCTCTTTACACAAATGACCCAAAAGTAATTGGTGGGATGCAGCAATTTGGAAGCATTTGGAAGAAATGGAAGGAAGTGCTCATGTTTGCTTCTGAGCAGGCCAGCAAATAATTCTACCAGAAACGCCTTTATAGCGAGTTGCAGGCAATTCCCATGGTCACGATCGGAGCTAGTGTGAAAGTCCCAGATCAATGCTCTGGCTTTTCACCTTCAATTGAAATTGCATTGCTGGAATGTTGAAATTCCTGGCATTTGCTTCAGAAATATCACACTCTTTTGTTTTAATCATGTCTAAAGTTTTGGGTAAAGAAAAGAGTCCAAAAAAAAAAAGCAGCAAAACGTTCAGTGCTCTTAAACATCTGAGTATATTAAAAAGCACTTCAGTACATCCTAGGAAATGTACCAAAAATACCAGCCTCAATTTAACAGTGTAAAAATGTAAATGGAACAAGGAGGGCGAGGATTTTCAGTCTGTGGGAGTGAGCCGACACAGTTTTTTCCCCTGTGCTATGTTATCCAAGCCAGTGTGTTACTATAAAACACTTCCAACAGATTTGCACTTGCAAATAGGGGCAACTCCAGTTAATTTTGCATCTACTGAGGATATGATACAGAATTTGATATTTGTTTAGATAATCAGCTGGGCAAAGGATGGGGAGCAAAGTCATATCTTTTATTAGACTAGAGAGCATAGTTGGAGCAGCAACACAACCGTCACTTCAGAAATGACATTGCTCTCTTGCTCAGCTTTATGTGATTGAGCCAGTAAGTTCATGTCTTTCTTTCCTTTGCAAGAGTCTGCTTTTCCTATTCAACTCCTACTCAAGGCTAGTTCATTGTGACTTCTCATCTGCTCAAAGTGAAATAGAATTGCTCAAAAAAGCAATTTTCACTCCAAAAATTTGGTGAGTTTTTACTGTGTAAAAACCAACATGCTCAGGTTCTTTTGAATCACGATGGTTTCCAGACCAATCCAAGGCATTTTCCAACCAGAGCTTTCAAAAAACTAGAACTGCCCTCAGAGAACATTCTCTGATGTTCGCTGTGGGGACTATATGGGGTGAAGAAGCATGTTGGTTTTGGTGTTTCCCAACATAGTGAAAGAAAGCATGCTGTTGGAACCTTCCTTTTCCACCAATTCTGATGGATACCTTCAAGAACCAGGTAGAAATGATTCATGTGCTGCTCTAAGAAACCAAGACCCCTCAGTTACAGAGCCTGGGATCAATTCTGCTTCGTTTCCCCTTGCCTGTTTGACATCCAAGAGTTTATCAGCATGTCCAGCCACTCAATGCTACCAGACCCAAGCAGCTCATATCCCATTGTTGGGTTTGCTGGGGGGAGCAAGAGCAATTTCCCTGGTGTGGGCTGTGCTGTTGATGTCTTAAGTCCTTCAAATATGGGCAATGCAGTTCCATTCCCTCACCAAGAGGATGAAAGCCTGGTTACCTGTGTTGTTGGATAGCGGTGGCTTTGCATTCATTCTTCTCCTTTCACAGTAATTCCTGCAGGGAGCATCCTTTACAGCCTCATAACCAGGACCTTGTATGGCTGTAAAAAGCCATATAACATTTACAGACCTGAAGAAGAGGGGTTGTGCCAAAAACTTTCCCATTTTCTAACTGTATCTGTTGGTCCAATGAAACCTATTACTTCTCTGAGCATACACCACCTTTGTGACAACATTTATGGTCTCACCACGAAAGACTTCATATTCTATAGCATCAGGCACAAGCACTGCCTCAGTGCTGCTTTGCAGAGATGCAATTCTCAGTGACAGAAAGGCAATCTTACATAGCTCCTGCCTAGAAGCTAATAGAAATCTGCACTCTCTTCAATGCTCCCTAACCTGACAAGTAATATAAAGCTATCTTGTTGTCAACAGGAATCAGGGCTAGACATTAAGTAAACCCCTGACCATGAAATCAGCTCTGAGATTAGGGATTTGTTGAGCGATAGGAAATGAATCTTGTGAGCAGAGGGACCAAGGAACGGAGAGGAGTGATGGGATGGTTTGAGCTGTAGCCAAGATGCAGCTTTTCCCACCATCAGATCCGCTGCTTCTCTTCTATACAGCATTCACAAAGCCATCAAGAGATATTTGTCTCTGAGGTGGATAGTCAAAAGTCACCAATATTTCACAAACAAAGAACCTGCATAAAAGTGCAGAAGTTTGGGCGCTGTCAAGTGATGTGTTCTCTCACCATTGTTTATTCATATTCTTAACTTCTGCTTTATAGACATTCCCAGACTGAAACCAAAATAGAAACTATTTTGATCATAACAAAGCAAATGGTAGATAGTGTCTGAGTTTCTTTTTTTCCCCCATCTTTTATTATAATTATGACCTTTTCCCACAAGTAGCAGTAAAACCACAGAGGTGGCATTTGGGAAAAACGCTCCCAGCTAGCTGTTACTCCAGATTTGGAAGCAACATCACATCCTGTCTCCAGTGAAACCCATTCAGCCCTGATATAAGAAATCACACAGTGCCATGTGCCCTACTTCCTGCATTAATCCAGCAGGTTTTCCAAGATGTTGTAGTCCAGCATGAGTTATGGTGGCATTATACTGAACTCCAGGTGATCACACTAACACCTCGATAAGCAGCAGTAGTGTCCAGGCCAAGGCATGAATCTCTTATGTTATTTCTGCATAAGGCAATTTCCAGCTTTCCTTTCTCTTTTTTTGCCATAGCAAGGCTACAGTTTCAACAGCAAAGGGCACGGGGATTTATTACAAGCAGAACAAAAACTGAGTAGCAAAGGGAAGATTAACAGCAGCCGCTCACTGAGCCCTAGTATCGGAGACTTTATAATTCACTGGCTTCTCTCAGCTTTATGCCTTTCATGGGATGCACTGAAGCAGCTCGACAGGAACCAGCCCTTGAGTGAGCCTAACTGATGGGTTTGCTGCAAACCAGTGTTGCAGAACTTGTGTAGTGGAGGTGGGACAGTGCAAAAACTTCCTCCATGTACCCAATAGGTATCACTGGTGGGGAGCAGGACAGTGATGCCCCACAGTTTCATTTTCAGGTGGTTCATGATATGTCCTTGAATTTTTCCTTGAAGATCAGGTATGCTGCAGAGAAAATCCTCTTTCTTGCAGATCCAGGGGAAAGGCATCCCTGGACTCGATTTTGGTGAAGGCTAAGGGGGTGCTTTGGCCATCAGACCGTGGGTCTGGAATAGAGAGTGAGGAGTGGAATGGATTGATGGGACTGGCCACAGCTGGGGAGCAAAGTTTGCAGGCTCCTGGGATTTTCCTGCAGTGAAACCAACTTATATTGACTTGAGCAGGCGGGCTGTTCGAGTCCCAGCTTTATCTTCACCTTTATCTTTTATTCAGCAGGATAAACGTTCTTTCCAGTGGCACATATCATATTGCAGCATTTGCTTGGCCACTCTGTGCCTCATGAGCCCTTATGATAAAAACAGAATAAGCAAACCAGCCTTTCCCCTCAGCCCCCAGGCAATTTGCTATTCTGATTCAGCAGTTTGTTTGGGTTTAATTGCAATTATGCTCTTGTGTGTTTAATTAACCTGGTGCTTTAGTTGTTGCTGCCAGCAACAGTAACAGCAGCACCAAGACACTGCAGAACCCAATGGCTTCCTGGAGAGAAGCTCTGGAAGGTGGGAAAGGAGGGCAGCTGGGCTGTGCCAGCTACATGGAAATGCCAGAGGTGGAGTTTCTGCCTTGCTGTAGGCACAGTCTCACTATGCCTGCTTCACACAGCAAGTCCAACCTGCCTTGATTTCTGTCGGTCCCGTGCTGGACCTCAACAGCGATGCAAATGCTATGCCTTCCTCCAGCCTTTCCTTAGAGAAGCAGAGGGACCAGTGTAAGAGGTAAAGGAGCAAAGAGCTCCAAACACCAATCCACCCCTTGGACCCATTTGCACCCAGGGTGGTTTCATGGCATTGTGCTCAGCCAAGTTCCCAAAAGATCCATAAATGGGGTTTCCACTATTTTCTAACAGTAATGAATCCTGGGCCATGAGTACGTGGATACAGGGATAAGAGGGAAAGCACTATGGATGCAGAAGAAAGTGGGGACAAGGAAAGGGTAGGCAGCATCATACTGGGATGGACCTTCAGGTGTGGACATGTGGCCTTCAGGACCATCAATCAAAGCTCTGCTTTCGCAAAGTCTGGCCTCTGATGGTCTTCAGTTCACATACCCAGTACCACATCTCATAATCTTCTAGCACTGAGGACAAGATGAAACTGCTCACTTAACAAAGCCTCTGAAGAGTGTGACAGGTATTGACAAACCTTGAAATGCTTCACTTTGATGTGCTCATCTGGGTCCACACCAGTGGCAGCTGCTTGGTTTTCCACCTGAATTGCAACAAAGCAGAAGGAAAGGCTTCAATTCCCACTTGAATGGTTTTCTTGACAAAACCAGTTCATTCAAGGACTTATTCTCGTCTCTTTAAATCCTTATTTTCAGTTGAAAAACTGAAACTGTTGGGGACTTGCAGCCAGTGGCATCAATTAGAAGAAACTCCTTTGAAAAGCAGAGGAAAGCTGCCTTTTGTGCACATGGCGAGTTCAGAAATGTCTGAAATTGCACACAACAAAAATGGGCAGGTTTCACAGTTTCCTGCCTGGTTTTCAGCAATTGTCCTTAAACAAATTGTGCAAACTTGCTTTTTTTTTTTTTTTTTTGTATTAATATTTTTATTCTTTTCCTTTTCTGGTTTGTAACTTTAGGTCTTTAATACTTATATTTCCAATGTTCACAAATGAATTCAGCTCTTGAGACAGCCTTCCCAAGGAACTGAAGTTGCAACAGTTCAATATGCATATGTTGGTTCCATCCCTCTGTGGGTCTGCTAACAACAATGCAGCCACCCAGAGACAGGCTTTAAGTCAAATCAAAGTAATAAGAACCGAAGGCTATTAGAATGGTAATGATGCACAGAGTCCATGAAAGTTAATCACATGGAGCACAAGCTCTTGGAGGTGGAAACCTGTTGTTTTCAAAAGCTGGGGTCAAACACAAGGACGTGAGAATGTGGAACAAACATTCACATGGACTTGTCCTTCATATTATTACAAAGAATTGAATTTCTACTGCTTTGTCTCTCCAGCTATTATAAAAAAAGGCTTCATATTAATCACCCTCTGAGTTATTAATTTGTCCAATTTCCTTCTGGCTTGTAGTTTAATAAAGGCTCTTAAAATATACTCCTGCATCTTTCTGCTTCTAGATAACATTTCTTAGTTTAAAGAGTATATTCAAAAGGAGAAGGAGTCAGCGGGCAATTAGGGATCGGCTTTTCCACTGAATCATAGAATCATAGAATAGTTAGGGTTGGAAAGGACCTTAAGATCATCCAGTTCCAATCCCCCTGCCATGGGCA
>JAOEHY010041200.1:0-14588 GCA_025447955.1 Psilopsiagon aurifrons
TGAGGTCTCCATGCAGCCTTCTCTTTTCCAGGCTGAACAGCCCCAACTTTCTCATCCTGTCTTCATATGGGAGGTGCTCCAGTACCATGATCATCCTCGTGGCCCTCCTCTGCACTTGTTCCAACAGTTCCATGTCCTTTTTATGTTGTGGACACCAGAACTGCACACAGTACTCCAAGTGAGGTCTCATGAGAGCAGAGGGGCAGGATCACCTCCCTCCACCTGCTGGTCACATCCCTTTGAATGCAGCCCAGGATACTGTTGACTTTCTGGGCTGCGAGCTCACACTGCCAACTCATGTTCATTTTCTCAACAACCAACACCTCCAAGTCCTTCTCCGCAGGGCTGCTCTGAATCTCTTCTCTGAAGTTGCTTTATATTGTTAATGTTACTGAGGTTGGTCGTTGCTTTATGATTCTTAGCTCCTGTCATGCACCTCCGTTCTGACTCTCAGGGGCTTATAAACTCCTGTCATAGCCCTGCCGTCACTCTTGCCATACTAGGACTGGTTTCCCTTTCTCCTGTGCTGGTGTAAGGCAGAAGTAAGACAGTGACATCTACAGAGGCTGTACAGCAAGCATAGAAGAGGATATGGCTCTTTAATGCAAGCTCTGATGTTCCCCTGCAATTTGGCCCTAAATCTAACACAAGAGATTTCTGTATGTTGCATTGAAAGCTATTTGGTGCCATTAGTAGCAAAGAAATAAACCAGTGATATTTTCTCTCCTGCCCAGCGGGAAAAGAAAACAGGGATCTGAATGCTAACTTCAGTTTTCAAATTCATCAAGATATTGTTTCTGGTTTAGATGGTTTCTGGGTTTCAGTTTTAGAAGTGTTCAAATTTATATCCCTAATGTCCATGCTTACCCGGAAGTTCAATGAATTCAGGGGAAACAACTGATCTCTCAACAGCTGTTAGTTTGTTTTTGAGTGCTTTAAGAGGATCTTATTAAAATAATAAATTTCCATAGGAGCTGCTACTGCAGCACTTCTATTTTCTAGGTTTTTTTTTTTCAAGAGGGAAGTTATGTAAGGCTCACTGGATGACATCAGCACATCTGGACAGCTCGGAGACTGGGGAGTTTTGAGGAAAGAGGAAACAAACAGGACAGAAACTTGGGGTTTTCTCAGCTTGGAGCAGGTAATGGGATCCTGGAGAGGGAACTGCCAAGTATGCCAGCCCCAGGAGGGCCCTGCCTGGCTCTGTGCTGTTGAGAAGGTTCCTGAATTTGGCAGCCATCACAGGCAGCAAGTAGCTTCTGATTGCCACAGTGAGAAGCACAAGGCCAAGCAAATTTATTCATGATTCCAGCACTAAATGCTTACTCCATAGCTACGGTTTGTATTTATGCTCTCAGGAATCTGTGGAGGGAGGATTTGTCCCCTCTCTTGCCTAAGTAAGAAGTATTGCACAATAGGCAGGTGCTGGATGCCTTGGAGCAACTTCTGCTCAGTCCTGCTGAGAGGAAAGCGATGGAATGCAGAGTTCAGGCAGAGTGGAGCTACCACATTGCAGTGGCATCCTTTCAGTGCCTCCAGATACAAAAGCTACTTGCTTTCTAGTTTAGGCCCTTATAGCATATAAAACAACAGCACTGCCAGGTTCACAAGCCCTGAGTGCACCTGAGTGATGGTGCACAGGTTAAAATCTCTCACGTTCTGATAAAACCAGATCTGCTCATTCAAGCAAAGGTTCCTGAAAAGGCTCCAGAGGGAAAAAAAAAAAAACCCTCCACCCAAATTGCTTTGGTTTAAGCTTCTGCACACATCTTCATGATATAACTGTTTTCCAATAGAGCTACCTCTTAAAAACATAATTAGAGGTCAAATATTAATGGACAATCCATGCCTTCAAATGTAATTAAATGCACTGATACAAACCTGCTTCTGCCCACAAAGTTCCTGCGCTTGGCTAAACTTTCAGGGGCTGGCCATTAGTCTCAGCCATAGTGTTGCTTAAATCATGTTAGTTTATAATCCTCTGCAAGAGAAAAATCAATATTGGAGTGCTTTGCTTGTGTAACAGCCCACATTTAGTGAGCTTTGAGTGCCTCTTCAGTGAGATAATACCAAGCAGTAAAATACGTAGAGAGAGCCTCCTGTATTCACTATGAATCAGTTTTCATTCTTTTAATATTCTTGCTTACAAAGAAAATCCTATATAACACACTGGCCTTTTCCCTATCAGTTCACTTCCTTCTTGCTCTTTGGGCTTGTTCCTTGGTGTTCTCCTAACTCAAACTGGTAGAGAGAATTACAGCAGCAATAGCCTGTTGATCAGTTTTGCATAAACTGAGTTGTACAAACTCAACATTAAGTTATCCACAGATAGAGAGAAGAAAAGTAGAAGGAAATGGCTAATATCCTTTGCAATGCTGAAAATAAGAACTTGTCAGTACCAGCAGTGTGATACCAGTCTGCCCCTCCTTTCTCTGGTGGCTTCAGCTTGCCTGGTCTTAGCAAACAGGAGCTGGCCACTCCCCTGCCCGTGAACGCAACTGTTACCCTTCCTCTGTAGTTTTCCAGGCAGATTTCTGGGGATAAAGCAATTTGACAGGATTTGGTAAAGCAAATAATTTCACTAACTACCTTGCAAAAGAGTTTAGGAGGGAATGATGGTGAGTCATGGTCTCCCTTTAAAGGGTTAACTTCATAACTTGGGCTACATCTATATGTGTTATGTCTTCACAGTCTGTACTATCTCTGGAAAAGCATTTTAGCAGAGGCAAAACTGTTTTTTGCAGAACAAGTCATCTCAGCAGCATAACCTGTACCTGTAGAATAATAATCTCAGCAGAATAACCTGTACATGTAGAATAATAATCTCAGCAGAATAACATGTACCTGTAGGCTGTGGCCCATCCTCTACAGCTATGTCTTCTCCAGGTAATTTTTCTAGTGTAGCTGCATCATTCACCATCCATATCTCTTTGCAAAGTCTGTCCTTCACAGCTCCATCAGGAAAAATATATAACATAGGCCTGATCTTTGTTTTCTTTTTCATGGGCCACTGTAACTACTCTGTCTCAGTCCAATTTCATACAAAGCAGAGCTTAGGAAGCTTTTTTTGCCCTTTTTTTTCTTTTTTTTTTTTTAAACAAATCAAGTGTGTGTTGACAATTAGTAACTGATGTACACGTGGCTTGCGTGTGTGCTATGGGACTGGGTCTTAGTTTGCTTATTTATAGGTGATTAAATGAAAAATAGATTAAAGCATATTTATGTAACAAAATATGTTTTGGATGGGACTGATAAACATCTTTTCATGTTACTTTAATAGCAGTAAATATCCAGGGATTGCAAAAACCAAGGGCTCCAGTGGAAAATGTTTCAACAACGGATGATGAATCCTGCTTAAACAGTTTTATGCTTGAAATCATAATTAAATTCATTTTAGGCAAAGCTGCTAGTATATTGGCAAAGCCACTATCCTCCTCTGAGACTGCCAGATGTTTCATCATAACTTGAAGTACAATGTAGTGTGAAGACTGTATCTGTTATTTTGCTGAATAATTTGTTGTAGTTTGTTTGATTTTCCCATCTCCTTTTTTATATCCAGCCATGTCCTCCCTCTTCTTGACCTGGACTATTGGCTTGTAGCTTTGCATTCAGACCATGGCTGCACAGAAATACCCCCTGCTCTGAGTGGTGTTGCTGCGAGTCCTGCTGAAGGCTCTGATTCTCCTCATGAGGTGAACTGCTGCAAAGGCATGCATCCATCAATGTGCTTTAATAAGCAATGGTGTTAGATAAAGTTTCCAGCTGGAGGGGGAGGAATGCAGCTTTTCCCACCAGAAAATGCCTTCTCACCCCAGGGGCTAATTTGTGTATAAGGCCCATTTCTACTGCTGTTTTCTAACATACCAATTCTCTCCCAGGATTCAGGCAGAGGAACAATCTTGAGGCTTGGGCCTCTCCTACACTCACACGCAATTCTTGGAAAAGCCCCAAAACCTTGGAAATTATACATGTGCTCCTCAAAACAAGAAGTTAGAGCCAGCGTCAGTTATTTGCACTGGAAATTATGTACTTCTCTGTAGTTACCAGTACATGGAATCTATAGCTCATGCAGACCTCTCCTTTCCTTAGTCAATTTAATGCAGCAGAAGTGATGACAACTTACACAAGCAGTCTTCCTGGTACATAGGAGTTTTTCTAAATAAGATATAGAGATGCATCATTTTGGGCCTCTGTTCTTTGGAATCTGCTCATGTACTTAATTTTTAATGAGCAGGCTAGGAAGTTTTTTTCCCACCTCTATCTTAATATAAAGAAAGTGTTTAAGACAGCCTTTTCCTTTTCAGCAATTCATAAAGCACCATATTTGCAAACTCATGCCCACGTCAGATTATTTTTACCATTGCAATTGGTCTCCCCATGGAATTTGTTAACGTGTTGCTGGCTATTTCCATCCTTCACATGAAAATGGATCTACTGGGTATCACAGAGCTCAATTGTTATGAGTTTTTTGATGAAAGACTTAAATTGCATCCGAGAAATACAAATTACAGGGCCTAATGTCCCCCCAGAGATTTTAATTTAATACACGAAAGGAGCTGCTTACTCCCTACTGAGGTCATTACACAAAAATATTTTTTCTGGAGAACAGAGTAATTGGGACCACTGGAGCTTATTTCTCCCACCCCCCTCCAGAAAAAGGATGGGTCAATTCCGGCTGCCTCTGAAGGTTTATAAGTTTTGTCAGTGTTCATGCCTGAGATTGAATTTGTTATTGTTTCTATAACGAACAAAGCACTCATAAGAACCCCTGTTCATGCACAAGCATTGCTGAGGGTAGTGGTCTCTCCTTTCACCGTTATGACACTGGAGGAAACCACTGAGGTCCAGATCTCCTTAAATGTGAATACCCAAACCATAGTGCCAGCCTCCCCTCCCTGCAGCACAGAACCCCTTTGGAAGGCAAAGTAACCCTCAGAAAATGTAGTGGGTCAGTCAGAAAGCAGTGCTCTCCCAGGAGGTTGCCCATGTCATAGATGCCTGAACAGTTTCATGACCAAGGTGGTTGGTTGCCATTGATGGAGCCAATCCCACCCATCTGCTTTTCCCTGGTGACTACTCTGTGGAGATGTGAACTTTAGGGCCAGGCAGTCTAAGGCAGATCCAGCAAAGTCCCCATATACTCATTTAACTCCAGGATAGATAAACATGTTCTGAGGTCACCCCCAAGTCATGGCAGCGTGGGAGTCAGAGGGATGTTGGGAGGTCAGGCCACAGGGTCAGGGAGATGATCCCTCCACAGTCCCCACCACAGTTCCATTAACCTCAGCAACTCAGCTCCTACATGTGATTAAAATCTAAACACTTGCATAAGTGGTTTGTTAAACCGGTGCCAGAAAGACCAGTGTCTTGCAGGTCTGAGCCCATTAATTCTCGCTTTCTGAGAAGTGTGGGGGGGAAACATGAACCAGAAAACTAAAGAGATTTTGACTGTTTGATTTAACAAGAAAGGCAAATTCTGAAGTCAAGGAACCCTCAGTGTGCTTTGTAATTAAAAAATGATCAAGGCTGTTCAGGGTTTCCATGCTACAACCATGACTGGGGCTGTGGTAACTGTAACTTTGCCTGAATGCAGAGTATTTTTGCACAGCAGAATGAGCCAAGACATTATTCATCATGCTGATGCTGTCTGTAGACACAGATTATGTGTGTCACTAGTGTGAAATTCAGCCTCTTCTTTCTAACTTGAGAAAAACTTTCTGAATATTCATTTTTTTTCTCCTCGCTCTCCTATTGAAGAACAAAGCACTCAGGAGAATGGGCAGGTGGGAGGCATGCTTTTTCCCTGAGTGACACTAAACTTTGTTAACAGAACCAGATGATAAGAAGTATGCTAAAAACAAGAATGAAAATATGCCTCAAACAAATCAATATACTTCCAAAACAAGGTTCTCAACTACACAGGTTTCTCCCAGAGGGGAAAGGCTGCGAGAACAAACAGATGACACTTATTAGTCACGTCACTTAACTGCACATCTGGAAAGCACTCAGATCTGGTGATGATGACAACACCATAAGACCCTATGCAGAATTAATGCTGTGCCACGATAAAGGCTTTTGCAAAAGCATAGATAGAGCCATTATTTTTCCCCAGGGTTTTAGGCACTGAATTCTTTCAGGAGCCATTTAATTATTTTATTTCTGCTCAATCTGAATAGGAAAGCTTAGTAGAAGGACTGTTCATTTTGACAAGGTTCCTCAGGGAAGCTTTGAGACAAAATAGTAGTAATTTCTTCTCCATATAACTCACCAAGAGAAGTAGCTGAGGATGTAAAGTGGTAATAACAGAAAAGGGAAGATTATCTTTTTAAAACAGTTGCTTGATACCAATACACAGTGAATGTACTTAATGAATGTCATAAACACAGGTTTACTTAAGGGAGATGTAAGGAAATATCAGGAGCAGAGACACTGACAGCTAAAATTAAATTAAGACTGGAAAGTGTAAGAAGAGAAGGGAGGGAGGGAGGAGGGAAAAGGACCCCATTAGGAATGGTCCTATGATGCTGATGAAGACCTAATAGTTGGTTCCCAGCCATTTGTTTCTTGCAGACACTGAGCTGTCATCTGGGGGTCTGACTGGCTTTCTCCCTCCTTTAAAGGAGACAGTTGAGGCAGAGACCTGAATGTATAAATATAAATATGTGTCTGGTGTGACCTTGTTTACAGACAGGAGACAGGTTATAAAGTCCTGCTTCCTAGAACACACAAGGACTTTGCTCTGAGATGTCCAGGCTTGTTGAACCCTGGGCTCTTGATCCAAGCAGTCCCACCTGTCTTCCCACCCTCTGGCACACTCCTGGCTCTGCTGGCACCTTTCTTCTTCCAGCCAAAAGGTGGCATTTCAGGTCTCTGCCTGCCATCAGTGATCCCTTCCCCATGCCCCAGCTGATAACATTGTGTTGCTGCCAAGCCTGGGAGACACCGCTTTCCACTGGTGAAAATGAAACCCCATCCAGCACTTATTAGTATCTTTTCTCACAATAGATCTTCCCTAATGCCTCCAGCATCAAGGCATATTCTGTTTTTAAGCTGACAAAGTGACCACAGTGCCCACGACTGAAAAACAGGGCTCAAAGGTGTTTTATCATCTACACTTGTTCAAATCCTTTTGGGCCCTGAAACTTCAAAGACTTATTCATGTTGCTGAATTTAAGTCTTAGCAGCAATGTGTTGTCCCTTTGACTTGATATACATCTGATTTTGTGGTTTGTGATGGACTTGGTGACCATTCCCCCAGCTTATCAGTGGCATTACTTGTAGTGTGTCAAGAACATAAATCAATCATGGCAGGTTTCAGGCTTGGATGTTAGGGTAGAAATTCTCCCCTGGAAAAGTTGTTGAAGATATTCACCGAGGTGCAGCTCACAGCTATGGATACTGGTGACAGATTGAGTGCCTTGAGAACAGTAATGGCTCAAGTGTCCAACAATATACCTCCAGGTGACATGTCTTTACCCTCTGCCAGGCAACCAGCTAGAGCCTGGGATCTTACAATTAAACTCCAGTCCCGTAAGTTCATATGCTCATAAGTTTTACAGCCACAGGGAGCATTAGAAATCTCTCTATTTTGTTTAATACAGGCCAAAGAATCTCATTCAATAAACTCTGCATCAAGCTCAGAAGTTCTTATTGAGCCATGGAGAAATACATCCAAATCTTGACAAAAGACTAAAAGGAATGAGGAACATCCAATATTAAACTATTCTCATATTGGCTATGTAACATTGCTCCTTCAACATCTTTCCTCATGTGGGACACCCATTTGGCTCGAGAAGGTCAGCCTCAGCACCAAGATGTCACAAAAATTAGGTTTTGTGCTGGGGGAGCATTAGCGAACCACAGCTCTTAGGGTGCTAGGGCTGAAAAAGGCATGCCAATGGGAGCATGGCACTGCACCAACATTGCTTCTTCGACTCATTTATTTCAAAGAAAGAAATAAAGAAAACAAGCAAGCAAGCAAGCAATAACCTTTCCTCAGATCCATGATACCATGCAAACTAAGGTTAGGGTTAGAGTTCAGAAAGCCACAGAATCATAGCTCTTGGGATACTAGGGCTGAAAAAAGAATGCCAAGGGGAGGATGGCACTGCACCAAAATTTCTCCTTCAAAACCTTTTTAATCTTGATCACCCATTCGGCTCAAGTATGTTACAAAAATTGGGGTTAGGGTAGGGGTTAGCGTTTAGAGAGCCAAAAATCTTACACCTCAAGGCATATTAAAGCAGGAAAGTCATGCCAAGGGGAGCATGGCACTGCACCAACATTGCTCCAGAGGATGCGTCTGAGGTTTACGTCCTTTACAGCCTAATGGATGACACAGATGAGATAGGAGATAGGTGCAGTGCCATGCTCATCTTGGCATGCCTTTTTCAGCCCTGGTATCATAGGATGTGTAGGCTTTGTGGCTCTCTTATCCATACCCTAATGTTAACCCTAATTTTTGTGACTAGTTGGTGCTGAGGCTGACATCCTCAAACTGAATGAGTGGTGTCCCAGATGAGAAAGGTGTTGAAGAAGCAATGTTGGTTTAGTTCTGTGCTACACTTGGCATGTTTGTTTCAACCCTACTTTCATAGGACGTGAAGGCTTTGTGGCTCTCTGAATGCTAACCCTAAACCTAATCATAATTCTTATTGGGTCTTTTACCTGAAGCTGATATCCTCCAGCCAAATGGGTGTCCCATGGGAGAAAAATATTAAGGGAGCAATGTTGGTGCAGTGCCATGAACCCTCTGGCATGCCTTTTCTAGCCCTACTATACTTGGAGGTGTAAAATTTTTTAGTCTTTGAACCCTAACTCTGGCTTTAACCCTACTTTTTGTGACATCTTGAAGATGATACCGACATGCTTGAGATGAATGGGCATCCAAGATGAGAAAGCTGTTGAAGGAACAATGCTGCTGCAGTGCTGCGCTCTCCTTGGTATGCCTTTTTCAGTCCTAGTATCAGAGAAGCTGTAAGTTTTGTATAGAAGTTTTGGAAAAAGGTTTCTGGACCCAAACTCAAACCCTAATTTTCATTTCATCTTTAAAAAAGGTTAACGTCTCCCAGCCAAAGGGGGGTCCTACATGAGAAAGGTGTTGAAGGAGTAATGTCAGAGCTGTGCATGCTCCCATTTGCATACAATTTTCACTCTTTGTATCGGAGAATGTGTAGGCTTTTTGTCTTTCTGAACCCTAAGCCTAAGCCTAACCCTAATTTTCAATGGGTCTTTTAGCAGAGGATGACATCCTCGAGCTGAATGGGTGTATCACATGACAAAGACAATGAAGGCTCACCATTGGTGCAGTGCCGTGCTCCCCTTGGCAAGCTGCTTGCAGGCCTGGTATCTAGAGATTTCTCTGTTTTGCGGCTTTCTGATTGCTAACCCTAAACTTAACCCTAACCCTGACCCTAACCCTAACCTAACCCTAATTTGCATGGCATCGTGGATCTGAAGATGGCAGCTCGAACCCAAATAGGCATCACAGAATAGAAACTTTTGGAAGGACCACTGTTGGTGTAGTGCTGTGTTCCAATTAACATGCCTTTTTCAGCCCCAGTATCACAGGATGTCTAGGCTTTATGGCTCTCTGAACGCTAAACCTAGCCCTAGCGCTATGTTTTCTAGCCTGTTTGACATAAGGCAGTCATTCTCCAGCCTATTAGTTGTGCCAGGTGAGAAAGATGTTGAAGAAGCAATCTTGGTGCAATATCGTTCTTTTCTTGGCATTCTTTCTCAGCCCTAGAATCCGTGGAGGTGTACCTTTTGTACCTCTTGGAAGGCTTAGGCTAACTCTAAGCCTAAGCGCAACCCTAAGCTTCATTTGCCCCGTGTCATGGATCTGAAGTTTAAGTCTTCCAATGGAATGGTGGAGCAGATGAGCAAGGTTTTGAAGGAGCAATGTTGGTGCAGTGCCATTCTGGCCCTGGCATTCCTTTTTCAATTGCAATATGCTTGGGAGCTCAAGGCACTGTAGCTGTCTGAAGGCTACCCCGAAGCCTAACCCTAATTTTTCATGGGTTTTCTAGCTGAGGCTGACATCCTCCAGCTGAATGCATGTCCCAGACGAGAAAGGTTTTGAAGGAGCAGTGCTGGTGTAGTGCCGTGCCAATCTTGGCATGCCGGTTTCATCTCTAGTATCAGGGAACCTATCAGTTTTGCGGCCTTCTGAAAACTAACCCAAAAGCTAACCCTAACCCTAATTTGCATGGCATCGTGGATCTCAAGATGGCAGCTTGAATCCAAATAGGCATCACAGAATAGAAACTTTTGGAAGGAGCACTGTAGGTGTAGTGCTGTGCTCCCCTTGGTATGCCCATCATACCTAGCCTCATAGAATTTGAAGGCTTTTTGTCTCTCTGAAAGTTAAGCCTCTAACTAAGGCTAACTTTTATAGGGTCCTTCTGCTGAGGCTGACATCCTCGAGCTGAACGGGTATCCCAGATGAGAAAGGTGTTGAAGGACCACCACTGGTACAGTGCTGTGCTCTCCTTGGCCTGCTGTTTTCTGGCCTGGTATCAAGAGACTTATCAGTTTTGCGGCTTTCTGATCCCTAACACTAACCCCAACACTAACCCTAACCCTAACGCTAACCCTAACACTAACCATAACCTAATTTGCATGGCATTGTGGATCTGAAAATGACATCTTCTATCCAAATAGGCGTCCCAGATGTAACACTTTTGAAAGGACAAATGATGGAGTAGTGATGTGTTCCCCTTGGCATGCCTCTTACAGTCCAAGCCTCATCGAATGTGAAGCCTTTTTGGTTCTCTGAATGCTAAGGGTAAGCCAAACCCTAATGCTTATTGGGTCTTTCAGCCGACGCTGACATCCTCGAGCTGAATGGGTGTCCCAAATGAGACAGGTGTTGCAGAAACACTGTTGGTGCAGTGCCGTGCTCTACCTGGCATGCCGTTTTCAGGCCTGGTATCTAGAGATCTCTCAGTTTTGCAACTTTCTAATCCCTAACCCTAAAACTAACCCTACCCCTACCTCTAAACCTAATCCTAAACCTTGCCCTAATTTACATGGCATCATGGATCTGAAAATGACACTTCTAACCATATAGATGTCCCAGATGCAAAACTTTTGAAAGGAGCAATGATGGAGTAGTGCTGTGTCCCCCTTGGCATGTCTCTTACAGTCCAAGACTCATTGAATGTGAGGGATTTTTGCTCTCTGAAGACTAAGCCTAAACCTAATTTTTATTGGGTCTTTCTGCTGAGGTGGACATCCTCGAGCTGAATGGGCATCCCAGGTGAGAAAGGTGCTGCAGGACCAATGTTGGTGGAGTGCTGTGCTCCACTTGGCATGCCATTTCAGGCCTGGTATCTAGAGATCTCTCAGTTTTGGGGCTTTCTGAGCCCTAACCCTAACCATAACCCTAACTCTAACCCTAAACCTAACCTTAACCCTATCCCTAACTAGGCCTAACCCAAACCCTAACCTAATTTGAATGGCATTGTGGATCTGAAAATGACATCTTCTATCCAAATAGGTGTCCCAGATGCAAAACTTTTGAAAAGACAAATGATGGAGTAGTGCTGTGCTCCAGTTGGCATGCCTCTTGCAGTCCAAGCCTCATTGAATGTGAAGCCTTTTTGGTTCTCTGAATGCTAAGGGTAAGCCAAACCCTAATGTTTATTGGGTCTTTCAGCCGAGGCTGACATCCTCAATCTGAATGGGTGTTCCAGATGAGAAAGGTGTTGCAGGAGCACTGTTGGTGCATTGCCGTGCTCAACTTGGCATGCTGTTTTCAGGCCTGATAATTATCTCTCTCTGTTTTGTGGGTTTCTGATCCCTAACCCTAACCTTAACCCTAAACCTCACCCTAATCCTAAACATTGGCCTAATTCACATGGCATCGTGGATCTGAAAATGACATCTTCTATCCATATAGGTGTCCCAGATGCAAAATTTTTGAAAGGAGCAATGATGGAGTAGTGCTGCGCTCCCCTTGGCATGCCTCTTACAGTCCTAGCCTCATTGAATGTGAAGCCTTTTTGGCTCTCTGAACACTAAGGCTAAGCCTAACACTAATTTTTATTGGGTCTTTCTGCTGAGGCAGACATCCTTGAGCTGAATGGCTGTCCCAGATGAGAAAGGTTTTGAAGTAGCACCACTGTTGCTGTGCCGTACTGTACTTGGCATGCCATTTTCAGGCCTAGTATCTAGAGATCCCTCTGTTTTTTGGCTTTCTGATCCCTAACCCTAACCCTAACTCTAACCCTAACTCTAACTAGGCCTAACCCAAGCCGTAACCCCTGCATGGCATCGTGGATCTGAAAATGACATCGTCTAACCAAATAGGTATCCCAGATGCAACACTTTTGAAAGGACAAATGGTGGAGTAGTGCTTTGTTCCCCTTGGCATGCCTCCTGCCACCCAAGCCTCATCAAATGCGATGGATTTTTGCTCTCTGAATGCTAAGCCTAACCCTAATGTTTATTGGGTCTTTCAGCCGAGGCTGACATCCTTGAGCTGAATGGGTGTCCCAGGTGAGAAAGGTTTTGCAGGACCACTGTTGGTGCAGTGCCGTGCTCTACTTGGCATGCCGTTTTCAGGCCTGGTATCTAGAGATCTCTCAGTTTTGGGGCTTTCTGATCCCTAACCCTAACCCCAACTCTACCTCTAAACCTAATCGTAAACCTAACTCAAAATTAAAAGGCATCGTGGACCTGAAAATGACATCTTCTATCCAAATAGGTGTCCCAGATGCCACACTTTTGCAAGGAGCAATGATGAAGTTGTGCTGGTTCCCCATGGCATGCCTCTTACAGTCCTAGCCTCATTGAATTTGAAGGTTTTTTTGCACCCAGAATGCTATGCGTAATTGTAACCCTAAATTTTATAGGGTGTTTCTGCTGATTGTGACATCCTCGAGCTGAATCGGTGTCCCATATGAGAAAGTTGTTGAAGGATCATCTCTGGTACACTTCCATGCTCTACCTGTCATGCCGTCTGCATGCCTGGTACCGAGAGACTCATCAGTTTTGAGGCTTTCTGACACCTAACCCTGAACCTCACCCTAACCCTAACCCTAACCCTAATTTGCATGGCATTGTGGATCTGAAGACGACATCTTCTCTCCAAATAGACATCCCAGATGCAATACTATTGAATGGAGCAATGATGGAGTAGTGCTGTGTTCCTCATGGCATGCCACTTAAAGTCCTTGCCTCATAGTGCATGATGGCTTTTTGGCTTTCAGAATGCTAAGCCTAACCCTATACCTAATTTTTATTGGGTCATTCTGCTGAGGCTGACATCCTCGAGCTGAATTGCTGTCCCAGATGAGAAAGATGTTTAAGGAGCACCTCTGGTATAGTGCCGTGCTCTCCTTGACATACCCTTTGCAGGCCTGGTACCTAGAGACTTATCAATTTTGAGGCTTTCTGATTGCTAAACCTAACCCTAACCCTAAAACTAACCCTAACCCTTGCCGTATTTGCATAGCATTGTGGATCTGAAGATGACATCTTCTATCCAAATAGGTGTGCAAGCTGCTAAACTTTTGAAAGGAGCAATGATGGAGTCACTGTGTATTCCCCTTGGCATGCCTCTTACAGTCTAAGCCTCATTGAATGTGAAGGTTTTCAATGAGCAATGCTGGTGCAGCACTGTTCTCCCCTTGTTATGCTGTTTTCAGTCCTAGTATCCTATAAGCTATGGGTTTTGTGGCTTTCTGGTCCCTAACCATAACCCTGTTTTGCACGGCATTTTGGATCTCGGGATTACATCTCCTCTCTGAATGTGTGTCCATGATGAGTGTGGTGTTGAAGGAACAATTTTGTTGCTGTGCTTTGCTTCCCTTGACATTCTTTTTTTGGCTCTAGTATCCAAGAAGCTGTAGGCTCTGTGGGTCTCCTGAAGCTACTCCTACTCCTAACTCATATTTTTGTGATGGTTTGGTGATGAGGCTGACATTCATGAGCTGAAAGGTTGTCCCAGATGAGAAAGATGTTGCAGAATGATTTGTAGAAAAAAATCAAAGAACTGGCCAACAAGGTTTAAGTTGACAAGCAGGTATTCTTTATTGCAGCATCGGGAGACACCAATAGCTCCTCCTAGCATGTTTTGCTTGAGCACCAAACAAGCTGTGATTATGTAATCCTGAAATATACATACTCATTACATTACATGCATATTCATGAAGTTACTTATGCATTAAATCATATCTCTAGAAAATTCTTCACACATGCGCACAATAACATGGTAGTGGACTTTGGGACCCCCGGTGGTCGATTCTTCATCACCTTCCTCTTCATCATTCTGTCCGTCAGCTGAACTTGTGGAAAGTCCGATTGTAAAGCCAATAACTACTTCCGGGTAACCCCCCCCCCCCAGCTTATATACAGGGCATGACGTGCTGTGGCTTGGAATACCCTTATGGCTAGTTTGAGTCATAGAATCATAGAATTGTAGAATAGTTATGGCTGGAAAGGACCTTAAGATCATCCACTTCCAACTCCCCTGCCATGGGCAGGGACACCTCACAATAAATTATGTCACCCAAGGCTCTGTCCAACCTGGCCTTGAACACTGCCAGCAATGGAGCATTCACAACTTCCCTGGGCAACCC
>JAOEHY010041201.1:0-12361 GCA_025447955.1 Psilopsiagon aurifrons
AACATGTGAGAGAAGCATCTCTGCAGACCCCAAGGTCACTGAAGAAGGAGCAGATGAGGTGCTCCTGGAACCAGAATTGGTTCCTCTGCTGTGTATGGTGCAGGCCATGGTGAGTTAGGTTGTGCCTCTGCAGTCCATGGAGGTCCATGGTGGAGCAAATATCCACCTGCAGCCTCGAGACGACCCCATGTTGGAGCAGGTGGATGCATCCAAAGAAGGCTGTGACCCTGTGGGAAGTCCAAGACAGAGCAGAATTCTGGTAGGACTTATGATCCCATAGAGAGAAGAGCTCATGCCAGGGCAGGTTTGCTGGCAGGACTTGTGATCCTGTCGGGTGACACAAATTGGAGCAGTTTGTGAGGAGCTGTAACCTATGGGAAGGACCCGTTAGACAAGTTCAACGAGGACCTGTCTTCCTGCTTTCCTCTGTTTTTGTTTGTTTTCACGGCTTTTGCTTTGTCTTCCCTCTCCTCTTTGCTTTTTCTCTTGTGATGTATCTCCCTGCCCTACTACGTCAATTTTTAGATTCAACATGACATACTGTTGTGACAAAGTACAATTTGGACAGTAATGTATGCATCTTATCAAGTCATACAAACATAAACACTTGAGAAAACATGGCCTTTGAAAAGTGTCTATACTAATGTACACTATATTTTCACAGACTAGACATTCAGCTTTTTATTAGTGGTAGAATCTCATCAGTATGCAAATAAAAGCATTTTCAAAAAAGTTTAACAGAAACTTTTTTTTTTTGTACAGTTTGGACATGCGTGAATGCAAATCACAAAATGAATCTCCATAATTACAAATCTAACTCAGTCAGAAGTACATTATTTCAGTATGACAGTTTCCTGGACAACAGAGTTGGCTATTTCTGAAAGATTCAATGTAATTTTCTAAAAAGATTTATTCTAATTTCAAAGCATATAAAATGTGACAAATGTATTTAGATTTCAATTTAGTTCACAGAGTTTCCAAATTTTTCAGGTAAACGATGTATTATGCTTTTAGATCACATTTTTATTTACCCTTATTGTTGCCTTTCCCTGAAACATAGGAAAAAAAATATAATAAATGGCATTACTGGGACGTGCTTTTGTTTGAGTTCTTACATTCATTCTTCTGTAAATCACAAAACACAAAATACTAAAGATCAGATCCCCAGCCTGCATAAGCCAGAATGTTTTCAGCAACCATTTGCATTTACATCAGCTGGAGCTGGATTCAGTGCTTTTCCTGGGAAACACAATTATCTGCTGCTACTTTACTGCTCTGTGAATCAAACAGACATAGCATATGCAGTGATTAAAGCATCAAGCCCTAAAAAGTGCTGTTTTGAACTTCTGTTCACTTTCAATGTTGGTTGCTAGAAAATATGCCGGAAAAAGATTTTGTGTGTTGCAAAAGATGTATATAACTGAAAATAGTTACTGCTCTGAAACAGCGTTTGTATTGTTGTACTGCCAGTATGCAGTGTGGTTGTATATGGTATCTTTCAGAGGCACAAGGGTCTTGTCTCCTCCTCTTTTGTGTTTTAGGCAGTTTACACTGAACCTATACTCATTTGTTGAAACATCTATGTGTCTTGGGTTTTGTTGTGCCTTTTGTCTTGGGAGTGAAGTAAATGACAGGAAGAGATCATTGGCAATTTCTAGTGTAGGCAAAACAGACTCCACTCTGGGAAAATAATTTATCACCAATGAAATGAGAGTAGGATAACGTGAAATAAAACCAAAACTTGAAGCACTTTTCCCCCACCCCTCCCTTCTTCCTGGGCTCACTTTTGTTCCTGATTTTCCCTGACTCCCATTCCCTAGCAGCACAGGGAGATAGGGAATGAGGCTTACGTTTGGTTCATCGCACATTATTTCTGTCAATCTTTCCTTTTCAGGGGAAGAAATCTTCACATTCTTTTACTGCTCCGGTATAGGGTCCCTTCCATGGGACACAGTCTTCCATAAATTTCTCCTATGTGGGTCCTTCCCATAGACTTCAAGTCTTAATGAACTTCTTCTGTGCATGTCCCTTCCACCACAGGTGCAGTCCTTCAGGAACAGACTGCTCCAGCATGGGCTCCTCTCTCCACAGGTCCACAGGCATCTCCAGGAGCCTCCTCCAGTGGGGGCTTCCCATGGGGTCACAGCTCCCTTCAGACATCCACTTGCTCAGGCATGAGATCTTTCATTGGCTGCAGGGGAATCTCCACTCTGGCACCTGGATCATCTCCTCTCCCTTCCCTCCTTCACTGACCTCAGTGTCTGCAGGGCTGTTTCTCTCAGATTCTTTCGTCTCTGGCTGCAATTGCTGTTGAACAGTTCCCCCACACCTTTCCTATTAAATATGTTAATCCAGAGGTACTATCACTGTTGCTGATGGTCTCAGCTTTGGCCAGAGACAAGTCAGTTTTGGAGCCAACTGGTATGGGCTCTGTGGGGCATGAGGGAAGCCTCCTGCATCTTCTTACAGAAGTCACCTCTGTAGCACCACCACTACCAAAACCTTGTGAGACAAGACCAATTCATGAGTGTATAATACAAAAATTATCTTTCTTATCTTATTTTTAATGCTAGAACAGATAAGGTTACCCCTGAAGTGTGTATTCTTTTTCTGCATTTCCTGGAGAAGTAACAAATGTTTGAAGACACGTGTCAAAAGAATTTTTAGGACTGCTACTTACCCGGCATTGCTAATCTGTTATCATTTTTTCGTGGTTAGGATGCAAAGTGGTTAAGTTTTACTTTGTAGCAGAACCTCATTTCAAGGTTGCTTCTTCAGTCATCATGATGACCAATGCACCTGGAGGAGCGTGGCATTTGTTGAGTTCACATGTTTACCTTTCCCAACACCAAAGAAGAATTATTTTTGCTGTGTAACATTCTCTAATATAAAGTTAAGCTATGAAGAGAATTAAAGGAAATTAAGCAAATAATAATCACAGCTATTGTTGTGATAATTATCCAATAATAACAGACTTGAGAAAGTATTATATACATATTCATGCATAGTATTCTAAGAAACTAGCTGAATACAGTGAAATAACAGTGACTTTAGAATAAAAATTTATTTAGAGTGAATGTTTCAAAGAGAGGCTCTGAGAATACAAGCACAGGATGATAGCAAAAGTCATAGAATCTTGGAACACTTAGGGCTGGAAAGGACCTTAAGATCACATAGTTCCAACTCCATTGCCATGGGCAGGGATACCTCGCACTAAACCATGCTATCCAAGGCTATGTCCAGCCCGGCCTTGAACACCATCAGGGATGGAACATTCATAGCTTCCTTGAGCAACCCGTTCCAGTGCCTCACCATCCTCCTAGTAAAGAATTTCTTCCTTATATCCAATCTAAACTTCCCCTGTTTAAATTTGAGCCCATTACCCCTTGTCCTATCACTACATCCCTAATGAAGAGTCCCTCCACAGCATCCCTATAGCTCTCCTTCAGATACTGGAAGGCTGCCACACAGCCTTCTCTTCTTCAGGCTGAACAGCCCCAACTTTCTCAACCTATCTTCATACAGGACGTGCTCCAGTCCCCTGATCATCCTCATGGCCCTCCTCTGGATTTGTTCCAACAGTTCCATGTCCTTCTTATGTTGAGGACACCAGGACTGCACACAATACTCCAAGTGAGGTCTCACAAGAGCATAATAGAGGGGCAGGATCACCTGATCACCTCCTTCGACCTGTTAGTCACGTTCCTTTTGATGTAGCCCAGGATACAGTTGGCTTTCTGGGCTCTGAGCTCACACTGCTGGCTCATGTTCATTTTCTCATCAACCAGCATCCCCCAGATCTTCTCAGCAGTCATGCTCTGAATCTCTTCTCTGCCCAACCTGTAGCTGCGCCTGGGATTGCTTCGACCCAGGTGTAGGACCTTGCACTTGTCATGGTTAAACTTCATCAGGTTGGCATCAGCCCACCTCACAAGCATGTGAAGGTCCCTCTGGATGGCATTCCTTCCCTCCAGCTTATCGACCGAACCAGCCAGCTTGGTGTCATCAGCGAACTTGCTTAGGGTGCACTCAATCCCACTGTCCAAGTCACCAACAAAGGTGTTAAACAAGACTGGTCCCAACACTGATCCCTGTGGGACACCACTCGTTACTGGCCTCCAGCTGGACATTGAGCCATTGACCACAGCACTTTGCATGCAGGCATCCAGCCAGTTCTTTATCCACTGGGTGGTTCATCTATCAAATTGATGTCTCTCCAATTTAGAGACAAGGATGCCATGTGAGACAGTGCCCAACACTGTGCACAAGTCCAGGTACATAATGTAAACTGCTCTACCCCTGCCCATCAGTTCCATAGCGCCATCATAGAAGGCCACCAAATTGGTCAGGCAGGATTTCCCCTTAGTGAAGCCATGCTGGCTGTCACCAAGCACCTTGATGTTTTTCATGTGCCTTTCAGGAGAATGTGCTCCAAGCTTTTGAGAGGGACAGGGGTGAGGCTGACTGGTCTGTAATTCCCTGGGTCATCAGTCTTTCCCTTCTTGAAAATGGGGGATATATTTCCATGGGCAGCAGGTGAATCTATTCTGGTTCCAGGAGCACCTCATCTGCTCCTTCTTCAGTGACCTTGGGGTCTGCAGAGATGCTTCTCTCACATGTTCTCACTTCTTTCTCCAGCTGAAATTGCCCTTGAACAGATTTGGGAGTTTTTTCCCCTTTGAAAATAGGATATCCTATCGGCACTACCACCATCACCAATTAGCTTGGCCTTGGCCAATGGAGGGTCCATCTTGGAGCCACTGGTATTGACACTATTGGACAAAGGGGAAAGAACAAAGAACCTTCTGGCATCTTCTCAGCGGTGTTACCACTGTAGCTTCCCCATTACAAAAATCTTGCCGTGCAAACCCAATCTGGCTGTTTATAGATCACTGCTTACATTGCAACTACTTTAAAATTATGTACTTTTACTACAACAATAGCGACACAGTGGTGTATCTAACCTAGTGAAGGGGGTAGAGAAGTTTTAACAACACTCCAGCCTGCATGCCGTGTTCTATTTAATCTGAAATTCAACAAGTCAATAAAATGAATGAAGCGTAGCTATCTATGGAACCCTTTGAACAGTATAAGGTTTCTGGGTTCTTTGTGTAAGGGTGATGAGGCACTGGAATGGGTTACCCAGGGAAGCTGTGAATGCTTTATTTCTGAATGAAGCGTAGCTATCTATGGAACCCTTTGAACAGTATAAGGCTTCTGGGTTCTTTGTGTAAGGGTGATGAGGCACTGGAATGGGTTACCCAGGGAAGCTGTGAATGCTCTATTTCTGACGGTGTTCAAGGCCAGGTTGGACAGCACCTTGGGTGACCTGGTTTAGTGGGAGGTGTCCCTGCCCGTGGCAATGGAGTTGGAACTAGATGATCTTAAGGTCCTTTCCAACACTAACTATTCTATGGTTCTATTTTGTCTTCAAGAGAGAACTGTTTGTCTCTGTTCGTACTGCAATTACAGAACATCTTTATGACAGAAATAGTTTCAGGATCATATAGCTCAGGCAAAACAGGACTATTATCTTATTATGTCTGAGCTGTTCCAAATTTGTTATGGTGAGAAAAAGATATGAAAAAGAGTTACTGGAACTGATGAGACCCATCACCTGCACTGTCAAAATTAAAGGTTTTCTTCATACATTAATGTAACTGTGTGCTTATACTCACGCACAAATATATTTATATATGTGCATAACTTTTATCAGAAAGACTAGAAACAAATCCTTTCTGTGGCAGAAAATCAGGAGTCTTCCCATGACAACAATCAAAAGTCTTTCCATCCCTCTGTAGGCAAAAACTTGCTTTCTGCATATTCTTTCCTAGGTTTTGGCAGTGAAAGTAATATTGTAGAGTTCGCATGTTGTACAAGACAGTGGTATTTTGAAAATAATTTGTAAATTTTTTTCTAGGCAGGACAGGCTTTTTGTTTTCAAATCGCCGGGAAAGCACAGCCAACGCGCATGCAGCATCTTATTTGCCAATGCCACTATAGTTCAAAACTATTTTAAGGAAATTTTAAACATAACGAGTCAAATATAAGTTATATACTCATAAGGATGAAAAAAAAACCCTTTGAGACCACTTTGTTAAGATTGCCTTAACTGAGAATAAAAAGCTCTGAAAAAAATTAATGAAAAACAGAAAGTCAGCTAATGTATTGCTGAGACCATTTGATGACACTGAGGGTTGATATGAATATTATGAGTTTCTACCAATAGCATTATCATCATTAGAGTAGGAATTACAAAAGGCTATGTACTTATGTTTTCCTGGTCCAGAATTTTTTTTCCTTTTTTTGGGGACACACAGGCGCATGTACATATTTCAAGATTTTAATATGCAAAACCAAGTGTTTCAACTCCATGCCCAGCATTTCTACGTGTCTTCGCTTTGTCTTCAGTCATCACTGGCAAGTTCTATGAATTTCACTTGGGAATGTTTCATTACAACTGTTATTTCTTGCTACCAGGATAAGACCGTGCTGTAATTAGTACAAAAGTAAACAGAATAATTTATTTAGAAAACAAATGATGATTGACTACTGCTTTTACAGAGCATGGCCTTGCATGGCTATTCAAGTACTTCACTGCTGCTGTAGTGAAACAATGATATTTAATGAAAAATTAACAGGTGAGATATACAGCCTCTGTAAATTAGTGAACTATGTCAACTTCTATGAATTATATCTGCTGATTATCTGAGTTCTTATTAAAAATATCTTTTTACCTACTGAAAGAATTTTGAACTTCTGGCTATTTTTGTCCTCGATTTATACAAAATATATGTATACAAAGATATTGTAGGCAATAAGGCATTATATTTCAGGTAATGGAAACAGTATTTAATTATGCTTCATGCTGTAGGTATAGCGACCTTTCAGATTTTTTACAGGGTACCTGTGGCTCTAACGTACTTTGTTATTCTAGACATTGCCTAACATTTGAACATTGGCTTCTCCTTCCTTTTATATCTTGATGACATGACTAGAACAGTTATTACACTTATAACTACATATGTTCTAACATATTACTGTTAGTTTTACTATTACAGCTACTAACCTTACCAGTACAGTTACTATTATTACTCCTATTGATATTTATACTGATGTCAAAGAAATTAAAATAACAAATCGAGCCTTATGCATTGTATTTTTTTAATAGCAATAAAGAAGAATAATAATGGGAGATGAAATAATAAAATAATTAAAAATTAATTATGCAAAATGAAAATATTATGTCACAGCACATAAAAAATTATGTTCTCAATTTTTTGGGGAGAGGAAAAAAGGCAAAAAAGAGACTTCTTTTTCTTTAAGTTGTACCATCTTTTGCACATGTAATGTCTTTTTGAGACGTTATTTAAATTAAAATTGTATTAAAAAATTATTTTCACTTAGAAAATGATCCTGGACTATAAAACTAGGAAGAAAATTTTTGAAGGTTGCTCACAGAAAACTATAGAGAACTGTCAGCATTTAAAATAAAGTTTAACACATCAGGAAAGAGAGATTATCTGATCCTAATTGCTAAATTCATTTCACAATGCAAATAGGTCTTAAATGGATTTAGTCATATTTGATATATTCTAAGCATTAATATGCACTCAATTGATCAATAGAAACAATATTATTTACTTGAATTCTGATTATCAGAGTCCAGTAATTCATGAGTAAATTGGCTGCATTGTGTCTTACAGTCCTTCAGAAATGGAATGTGGAACTGCATGTGCAATAAATAGAATGATAACTGTCAGTGGTCTGTTTGAAGCATTAGTAACTGGAAATGAAACTACATTTTTCTAACAATTTGATAAGAAGTTAGAAAATACTAGATTTTTTCCTCAAAATTTCTGTGTTTCTCTAACATTCCTGACAGTTCCTATATTTAATTATTTTAATCTCCACATTGACTCCTATTCAGTTAAATTAACTGCATACAGGACTAAGCCTTGTTGCATGAACATAGGCATCCATCATTATTTGTATGTTCAGTGTGTCCTCTTTGATTTTCCTCTGAAATGATAGAAAACTTCAGATCTCCACTCTATACTGTGTCATGCCTGAGAACACTGTGTAGGCATCTTGACATATGCAGCAGTATGGCACTAGATGACTTTGTTCAGGTAAGAAGATGGAGATCTGATGTCTATGCCTATATTGAAGATAGGCATTTGACTCCCTTTACAGACTGTGACAAGAAATAGCATCTTGTAGGTTGTGACCCACCTTATTCCAAAGTGACTGCCAGCGCTATGTCAGACAACTAAGTTCCTTAAAATGTCAATTTCATAGTATTGATTTTTTTTACATTTCTGTGAGGAAAAGAAAATGCAAACATTCACATAGTACACGACACAATATTTTTTTTTTTTTTTTTATTGACAGCCTTCAATTGATTATTAAAAAAAACTTGCTTCATAAAGAGTAGAACAAGATTTTATTGAATTTCCCCACTAGTAAAATGAATGGAAATATAATGCAAATATATGATTAGTGCCTCAAAAATAATAACAGTAGACAACTTACTTACAGATGTACTCTCAAACTTTGGTCTTGGGTTGGATATAAGGAAGAAATTCTTTATGGTAAGGCTGATGAGACACTGGAATGTGTTGCCCAGGGAAGTTGTGAATGCAGCATCACTGGTGGAGTTCAAGGCCAGGTTGGACAGAGCCTTGGGTGGCATGGTTTAGTGGGTGGTGTCCCTGCTCATGGCAGGGGGGTTAGAACTAGATGATCTTAAGGTCCTTTCCAACCCTAACTATTCTATGATTCTATGATTCATAGCTAACATTTCTGTAATTCAGTTTTTCTGCCCTTGGGTTGATTGCTAGCAGCTGAAAGCATACAGTCTCAATCACATGTGAGTAAACATCAGATGCCTCGGCCTGGCATTGGGTTCATCACCCTGTGCCAGCTCTGTTTATAAGAAGTGGCCTCTGAGCACCCATAAATGCTACATGACAATTACTGCAATGTTGTGGTATATCTTCCCTCAGCATTTCGTTAGGCATTCCTGATCTCCATATTAAATCATTCCTTGGTCACAAATTGCCATTGCTGAGCAGTTACTATTTGCATTTTTTCTCCATTCTGTAAGTAGTTAGAATATGTAAGTTACATTTCAGTTTGATCTAGCCAGTTTAAAATCCCTGCAGAAATCGCATTAAATAAGAATAACTTTCAAATATTTGGAAGGCTTAGCTACCTTAATAGCAAGCTTTTCAGCAAGAAATGGGACAGAAGGTTTGCAAAATTGTGTTTAGAATGAAAAATCCACTAAGGTAGGTGAGTATAAGTGTAGCGTAATTTCTGCTCTTAGTTTTGTGTCTGACTCTCATTTATCACATCTGGCTGCTCAAAAAATACAGGGCTATCCATTCTGGTTTATGGCACAGACATAAGACAAGCACAGTGGTTACTTCTTCTGGTAGTACTGGAACGGAGTTGGTATTATTTTACTTATGCTAGTTCAGTCACATAATTGATACAGAAGACCTCAGGGTCCTCAACCATGTCTTTTATACCTGTCTTGATTTTGACAAAAGAATACCTTCAGGCTAACATAGACCTTTAAAGACACCTGAAAACTAACTGAAACTGTTCTTTATGTTTTCTTAACTCTCTGGAAAAACTTTCATATCAAGACATCTCAAAGCAAATCAATTTTGATGTTGCTGAAGTCTTCGAGTAAAAGTTGAGTAAGGTGGAGGGCAGAAAAAAAAGTTCAAAGAGAATTAACTACTCTTTCCCAGTTATAAGAAATTCACATTCCAAGGATGAAACTGTACATGTTCCTTGCAGGTCTTTTGTTCTCTCTGGATTGAATTTGGGATTAGTGAAGTAGGTAGCTGCAGTGAGCTGTTAAAATAGTCATGGCTATTTATGGTGAACAGGCATGTGTATAAGAAGTAAGACACAGGGAATGACAGAGAGATGTAATCACAGGTTAAAAGATTAAAAAGTAATGTGGAAACATCAGCATTTTATATGAGATTAAAATTGATTTCTTTAATTAAACTTGCTGTTCCTTTCACTCTGACTGTATATCTTGAAATTAATTATTAGGTAAAAATGATTACAAGTTACTAATAGAATTTTCCATTTTAAACAGTGGGGTTGTCCTGGTTGGCTGGGTTTTTTTTTGCAAGAACTGTTTTTAAGTGAGCCACTACTGTTCTGCAGGCAGTTTAGAAAGAAGTAACTGGGTAGTGGAAAAAAAGGGCTGATACTTGCACCCTTGCTTTACCGGAGAGAATTTGGTAGGAATATGTCAAATAATTCGTATAAGGAGGTATCTCTCCTCTATTGAGATAAGATGTTTCTCACCTCACGAGAACGAAGGCTAAATTCCTCTTTATATTAGGCATCATTTCTGACTCATCTTCTGTAAGAGTTTGAATCAATAAGAGAAAAAGTGATGAGTGTCATCTTATTCACTTTCAAATATGAAAGAATAAGTAGACTTCCTTGTCCTAGATAAATTTTAATCTAGAAAAACTAAATTGTTTTTGGTTCCCTAAGGAAAATATTCCATCACACAGATTAATTAAAAGTGTCAGTAACCAAGCTGTCATTTCTAATCAGGAAGTAGCTAGTTGACATGAGTCACTAAATATTGTTCATTGCATACTGAAGAAGATTAATTCTCTCCTGGGTTATTCCACATTTTCAAGTATGTCTCCACTAGACAATGCAATCAATAAAATACAGATGACCCAGTGCTCTTCAAATTTTTTTTTTATATTGTTGGCAATCTGCATAACAGCAGGTTTGTAAAACTTCTGGAGTACAGTGAAAACCTACTTTCATTTTCCTTAGAAAAGAAGATATACTACAATCATTTATGAAATGAAAAACTTTATAATGATTTACTGTCTGATAAATGGATATTGCCAGCATAGTCTCTGCTTACTATGATATTGATCTTTTTAATTGACTTCAATCAAGCTGGAAGGCCACATAGGATCATGTAATTTTTTTGTTTTTTCTAAGTAAAAAAAATTATCTAGGACAAGGAATTATACTTTGGCATATTTGAAAGTGAGTAACCTGAGAACTTGAAAATTTTTACAATTGTAGATGATGAGTATGAATTCAATAAAAGCAACCGAATTATGGACACTTCATAGAGGAAGAAAAACAGAGATCTAAATGCCCTAAGTGTTACCTTCGAACTTATTATCCTATATTTGCATGCTTTACTGGGCGATAAGGCATTACAAGGACATATGAGCATGTACAAATAAATGTTTTATTCAAACATGCATTTCTGTCTTCTAACTCCCAAATTAATACATTATTTTTCTCAAATTGATCCATTTAAACATTTTTAAAGTTATTAAATAATATATTGCATCTCACTCTGTATCCTGTATATGAGCAGATACTTTAAATATTTTAAAATATGACTGGGTAGGTATAGCCTTGTGCTTAAAAATTTAATGTTTATATACATTAAAAAAAAACACCCTTTTGTTGAAATTTTTGACATTGACTTAAAAGAAATTGAAATTTTGTCATGAGAAATGGATTTCTGACGAGGACACTCAAGTTTACAATTTCAGAACACTGTTTTTTATTGATGTTTTTTAAATTAAGAGACACTGTCAGCTTGGGAAACATGATTTACCCTCAGTATAGCAAATCAAATTTATAATTACAAAAAGGGTTACAAATTTCCATGTAAATTGGGATTAACTTAGTCAGTGTTATTGGGTTTTGGTGGGGTTTTTTTGTTTGGGTTTTTGTTAGTTTGTTTGTTTTGTTATTCCAAGATAAACTGAAATCACTGAACTACTGAAACATTGAATTATGGAATGGGTTGGGAAGTACCTTTAATGATTATAATGTTCCAACTCCCCTGCCGTGGGTGGGGACATCTTTTGCATGATAAGGTTGTCCAAAACCGCATCCATCATGGCTTTGAACACCTCCAGATACGGGGCACCTACAACTTCTCCAGGCAACCTGTTCCACTGTCTTACTGCTCTCCTCATAAAAAATTTCTTCTTTATGTCTAGTCTAAACCTACTTTATTTCCAGTTTAAAACTATAGCACCTTTCTCCTGTCACTGCAGGCTTTTCCTATAAACCCTCTTTAAGTGTTGAAAAGCTGCAACAAGGTCTCCCTGGAGCCTTTTCTTCTCCAGGCTGAGCAACTCCAATTGCCTCAATCTTTCTCCATAGGTGTCATGGGTTCAGCAGTAGCAGTCATTTTTCTCCTTCTTGGTAGTTGGTGCAGCACTGTGTTTTTGACTTGTGCCTGAGAACAACGCTGATAACACCAATGTTTTAGTTACTGCTTAGTACATTTTGGTCTGGCCAAGGACTTTCTGAGCCTCATGCTCTG
>JAOEHY010041203.1:0-15262 GCA_025447955.1 Psilopsiagon aurifrons
CCCCCCCCCCCGACGAATAACCATCTTTTTGTTTGTTTTGCAGGAAAAGCCTGCTTTCCTTGGGAGGGGGGTGAATTGACTCCTGCAGAGAAACCTAAACATAGCATTCAATGGCTTTGGTTGGACAACACAGAGCAGTCTTCAGTGTAAAAGAGTAATAACAAGGATTTTTAATAAATGCAGGCTTGGCAAGGAGAAATTACAGATGAAGTGTGCAGTGATAGTTGGAGATTAACAGCATAGTGCCTGCATCCAAGGAAGTAGGAAAGGGAAAAAGATACAGCAAATCCAGGCTTATTCATGGAATTATAGAATGCTTAGGGTTGAAAAAGATCTGAAGATCATCTAGTTCCAACCCCCTGCCATGGGCAGGGATGCCTCACACTAGACCATGTCACTCAAGGCTTTGTCCAGCCTGGCCTTGAACACTGCCAGGGATGGAGCATTTATTCCTTTGAGATAATTAGTGTTGTTAACAACATTAAGGTAAAAGGAAAATGGGAAAAATGCCTCATTGATTTATAAATGTAGACTGTGAAGACAAACCTGATTGTTTGCTTGAATAAGATGCCAATTGTTTTCTGTCTTGATTTCAGAGAAACCAGCAGTAAAAAGCCCACAGTTCTACATGGAAATTGCTAGCTGAGCTGGAGAAGGTGGAGGGCAATACAGCCATGGCATGCTGCTTGTTACCCAAAGAGCAGACAGCTTATGCTCAGGCAGCTTGGGAGCTGCTGGTGGGGCTTCTCAGTCAGTCTTGGTGCTCATCTTATTAAATACCATTGTAAAATACTTGGTACCAAAAGCTAGAACAGACAAGGGGAGTATCCAGGGAATCAGGGTGAGAGGTGGCTGGAGCATCTTATAGGGGAAGCTGACTGAGCTGGGCAGTCATAAGATGTAGAAATACACCTCAACACCCTGCAAGGGTGAAAAGAGGGTGTTTATTAAGGTGTATCATTCTCTAGAATGATATGTGATGCCTTTGTGTGGGTGCTGATTCAGCTTCTGCTTTGACCTTGAGATCACAACTGTCATTCTGTGCCATGGGTAACTGCCCTGGTTATGTACAGTCATTCTTGCCCTCTGATGAATTGGTGAAAGCAATAAGAATGACATCAGAGAGGAAAAAAAAAAAAAGTTAAATACTTGACACTTGGTTTTAATGTTTTCCGAAACAAAACCACATTTGTTTGACAACAGTTTCAATTCAATTAAAAAAAAAGGAAAAAATCCAGTTTTACTGAAATAATTTTTCCCAGCCAATTCTTTTAACTAAAATTTTCCACCCTCCTCAAAGGATGAGGAAATAAAGAAACAAAGTAGTTCTGAGAAACCTAACACCTCTTCCTGGCTGCATTAATATCAGTGAGCAAACTGCATTTCCTCATGCCAACTCATGAGCCAAATTGGGAAATTATTCTCTTTATATTTGGGCTCTGCAAACTGATCGTGACTGAAATGTGAGCCATGCTGCTTAATTGTAACCTCTTACATGAGTCACATGATTATTCAACAAGGATCCTTGATTGGAGGAATGAACAAACACATCTTTTATACATACTTGATTGTGCCAGTCTCAGTGCCTATTTTCTCTTGATGCTGACACATGCACATTTGTCATTGGTCTTGGCAAACTTTTTTTTTTTGCCAAAAAATCATTCCTCAAGCACTGATGGATAATGATATATGGATTTAGCTAATATAAAATCATTTAAACATGTAATAGAATCAGTGAATCATTGAATTGTTTAGCTTGGAAAAGACCTTTAAGTTCATCAAGTCCAACTGTTAACCTAGCACTGCCATGCTCACCACTAAGCCATGTCCCTAAGTACCACATTGGCATGCCTTAAATATCTCTAGGAATGCTGACTCAAACACTTCCTCTCTGTACCAAAATACAGGAAATAACAGTAAGAGTCACTTGTGAGATACATTTGGGTGGCATCCCTGTATGCGTCCAGCTATGGAAATCTTACTAGGTGAAGTCAGAACCAGCTTCAGGAAGGCCAATTTGGTTGCTTTCTTAGCTCTGCTGTAAGTTGGAGGCTTAGGTTTTTTTGCATTTATTCTACGTTTAGGTTTCTCCTGGGCACTAGGGTGGCTGTAATTCTCCCTTCAGAACAAGAGTAGGTCTTGCAGCTCCAATGTAGCTGCTCCAGTGCCGCATCTTCTGCTGGTCTCTGGGTCTCATCCTGTGTGGAGCATTAATGGGAAATCACAAGGTCCACAAAAGATCACTGTGTGAGGAGACAGGTAGTTTTACCATTTGTGGTACACTGCTTGTTGCAAACATTTTTCATAATAGTTTGTTTATTAAGTTTTAGGAAAAAAGAGTATCTTTTCTGAAGATGTAATACATTCAGCTACAGCACAGTTCAGAAGAACCTTCTCTGAAACACTTTTTCATTGGATTTAAAGCTCTGTTTCATGAATATAAAACATAATGTATGCGATCTTCCTTCTATTCAGCAGCAAAGGCTGCTGCTGACGTAAGACAAAGTCAGTGAGCTACCTGGGTTGAAAAACAATCTTAATTTTTCAGACTGTAAAGGTCAGTACAGCTGCAACAGTACAGGAGCCCTGACCTATCTTATTCCTGAGGTTAAAGATTTTTTATTATATGGTACAAAGGTGAGAGTTTATCTGTTTGGAAAGTGACCCCACACATTCAACACACTCATCTTCTCTCCCAGCAGAGAGTCCACCAAACATTTATGATTATTTCTCAGTTCAAGAGAATGGTGTAAATTCATCTTGGTGGTATGGTTATTTCCAAAATTCCTTGGTCTATGTGTTGGTTTAAATTGTTAACAAGCTCTCTTTTCAGACACCGCTGCCAAATCAGCCACGACCCCTTGAACCACAAGCATAATATGAGGCAAATTCTTTCCAAAAACACAATACTATTTGTTGAATAGATTCTGCTCAATGACCAAAAGAATGACAGATTAAATAAGAAAAAAGGGAAAGAAATAGCAGGCTTGGTAATTTGAAGCTGTGCATGGATAAAATAGAGGGGATTGTGACAGTCCTTTGAGTATGCAGAAGACACATTTGAGAAGAAGAAATGGAAAATGTTTAGGAAAACATCTGGAAGGAGTGGTGCCAGATGGTTGTTTCCTTTTGGATCGGACTAGTATTTTTCTTATAAAGTATGAAGACCAAATTTTCATGTTTGTCAATATTTACAAATACAGGTCTGTATGCGAGGAGGAAAATAAGGTCTCAAATAGAACTCTATGCATGCTTAAAATGTGCTCAATATTCTGTGCTTTGATGACTCAACCTAAATGGCCTGAGAATTTTAAGTGCTGGGAATGCTTAACTCCTTTTCCAATTGCCAGCATCTAAGAATGCTACGCCCCTATTACAGACAGGATTTTGTTTAGAGGAGCAAACTCCAGGCACCCATGATTAGAAAATTCATAGTCCCACCACAGCAAAATCTTGCTGAGCTGATGGCAGGGTGACATTGACTGGAATCAATTTTCTTAGTTTCTGCTTGTTGCTGGTGGTGCTGTTGCTGCTTGAGAGATCTGGGACCCTTGCAGAGCAAGGAGAAGCTCAAAGAAATGAATTGTAAAGAAAAGAAAGAGCATATGAAAATTGTCCTGCACTGAATATTCCATTATTAAATGTTTTCATCTGCAAAAGTACACTTTCCCCATCAACCACTATGATAAGCTGAGGACAAAATCAAATTTTTAAATAGCTCCCTAGATTTTTGTTATACGGCTTTGGAGTAACACTGTTTTCCACACTTATAAGGGAACATAATAATATGTATATGTAATATAATATGTATATAATAATAATATAACATAATAATATGTATATATATGTTATATATTTATATAACCTTGAATAGCTACAATAAGCAGCTAATATATTTTCTACCTAATGTTTGGGATTTCTTTCACAGATCTTAAACTTACGTTTATAACACACACCATTGAAGTGATGTTGAACTGTGGGTATTTTTTAGTTCGAGTTTGAAATTCAAACACAGGGGTTTGAGTGAGAGTAATAGTTAATATTATCCCATGGGCTAAAAACATGATTTCTGAGGAACTTGGAGAAGGTCTTCTGCCATTTTCCACCTGAAGATCTCAGGAGGATATCCTGAGGATGCTCCAATAAAGCATCACCAGCTAATTCTCCCATGCAGCTGTACATCACCTTTGCAGCACATGGCCTTGTGCAGTTACCATATTTCAGGGATCCTCAGGTGCAACACCACCCACTGAGAGCATCATATTTCAGGGAGGTGGGGAAAGGATGTGGCACAATTGTGGGTGCAAGACATCTGGTAGGGCTCCAGGCTCTGCTGTCCTGTTCCAGTCCTGAGTCACTCTCCCCACCACATGCCTGGTCCTGCCCTGTGGCATGTCCCTGGTGCCATGTGTGTCACTGAAAGAAAGCTAAAAATCTATGTTAGGGGGCACTTTTTAGTGTTTTTCTTAGAATTTTATTTGAATTCATTGATTTAAAATTAATCAGGATTTTGCCAGCATGATCTGAATAATGCATTTATTCATGCAAATATACATGTGTACATTGCAAACACATGATGCGATTGTTTTGTCAGAATTATGTGCAAAGGTTCCGGTGTCAGCAAACTGAACTAGAGTCAGCAGTGTGGGGTGTATTAGCAAGAGAAAAACTGGCGAGTTGAGAGAAGAAATTATTCCATGGGTGGATAGAAGGAAAAAATGGAGCAACTTGAGCTAGCTTTGAAATAGCCCTCCTTTGAGCAAGGGTTGAACTGGAGACCTTCAGAGGTCCCTTCAGGCCTGTTTTTTTCTGCGATTCTATGACTTTTAAGACTCAGCTAATTCACCTTTTTCTCTGTTGAGCTTCTACCTACCACTTCCACCTGTTCTCCATTAGAAATATAAGGCTATTTTTAAAGTTGGCTCCTGGCCCTTGAAGCACTTCTGCACCAACAAAGGGCTTGGCTTGCTTCTCGAGTCCAGGTTGGTGTCTTGTTCTGCTGAGTATGTCCCTTCTCTCTTGTTCACAGACTGAATTAATGAATTGAAAGTACTTGTATTTCTGCAGGTCTGAGACAAGGAACTTTCAGTTTCCTCAGGAGAACAAAAACCAAACAAAAGGTTGTTTTTATTAAATCCCAGGCATTCAAGTCTCTCCCCACCGATTTCTTTCATTTCACTTTGGAAATTTACTATTTTTATGAAAAGTCAGCTTTGGCAAAAGATACAGTTTGAACATAAACAAATTGTAGTCCAGTTTGCCACAACCAGTGTGCAGTAAATGCAAGGCTTTACAAGAAAATCTTTATTTTCTTAGCTGAAACTATTGGATGAATTTGGCAGAAACTTCCAAACATTGAGGTTGGTCAAGTGATCTATTGAGTCTATTAAGTGAGCTGTCAAGCCCCAAAATCTCACCCATCTTCAGTTCTGACGGTGCGGCAGAAAGATCCCGTGTCCCGTATTTGTGCTATAAACCCCATTCTTTAACAGGATAAAGCAGAGGTTTGCACTGGTGAAGGTGCTACTGGTTTCAAGGAGAGATAAAGTGGCATGGCGTGTTTTTTCTTGTTCCATAGGAGTTAAAAGATTGAAACTAAAGAGAAAGGTAAAGGTGCAGTGATGAGTTTTCTGTGAGGCAATTTGACCAGGCAACTGAAATGAGGACGACCATCCATTGTCCCACATGCTAACATGTTCACATGAATGGTTTTTTCCTGTCTTTCTCTGTCTTTTCCCCAGAGATGAGTAACGGTTGCCTCTTGGAGCTGGCACTCTTTGCCAGCAGCATTTTGTGCAGATAGGAGGTGATAATAGAAATAAGGGCATGGTAGTGACAAAAGCACTGACGTTTGCTCATGTTCGGTGTTATTGGCTCACTGGTGGAGAACTCAATTAACACTTGAGAAGTCTTGATTTCTCTAGAGGAAAAGGGGTTTGGCCATGAATCTGCCTTCTCTGAGTTTTATTCCAATTGAATACTGGTGGGGCCCAGCTCACAATGGCTGTTTGGACCAAGGCAAATGCAGGAGAGCAAGTCTTTGGGACTGCCACATCTCTCCTTCTGTGGTTTGGCTTGTTTATTTTCTGTTTTAGTTTCCATGAGCAATTGCACTTCTCCCGCAGTTCTGCTCACGATGGGACCATTATAACATATTAGCAAGGCAGGAAAGAATAAAGAAGCACCATTGCCTATCTCAATATCTTCTGGAATGAGGCCAAAATTCTGTGTGTGAGATGGTGTGATGCAGACCGTCCTTTCACCATCAGGTACTGACTTGGCATTCCTCAGGCCTTGAATAGTTCAGGAGAAACTTTCTCAGCAGAGAAAGTTTCTTAGCAAATGCTGTGATCTGAACAAGGTGCAGAGTATGATGCAGGGTGGGTATTCCTAGGGAGCCTGGCTCCAGCAGAAACACTGCGGTGGGTATGTGGGTGCTGCAGATGATGTAGAGACACAAGCAGGATCTGCAGATAGAGAGAATGGGAAAGTGGTAAGAGAATATGTTACTGAGATGCAGGGGCATTTGAGACCAGGCAGTAACAAGCAGTACATTACAGATGACCCATCTGTCCAGCCATCCTGGGTAGTACTGCACTCTGTGGAGGTGCCATCTTGGTCTTGTGAGCTGAGCTTCTGCACTGCTCTGGCTTTTTGCACAAAAGAAGCTTCTCAGCAGGGCTGAGTATCTGAGGCTTAATGCTGCACTGCTGTGGTGATGCAGTGTGGTGCAGATGCATCTGGGCAATGCAGATGTGCTCAGTGGCAAGCAGGACATTTTCCACCATCCAGTTTGCAAAAGGTGAAGGGTTTTGAGAAGACAGTCAGCCTCCAGCTTGTGATGGGAACAAGTCTGCAGAAGGTTTGGGAAATTAGGAGTTCCTGGTACGGAGGACTGCGTGGAGACTGTAGGTCAAGTGGGGAATGGGTATGGCACACAAAGGACAAAGGGATGAGGTTATGCCAGATAACCTCAGATAACAGATCTACTGTGCTTTGCTGTTGGTTTAGAGAAGTTATGAGGTGCGCAGCCCTGCTGTATATCATCTCATTCTTGAGTGCAGTTTTACAGAAGTCAAGCTGTTCTCTTAAGCCTTAATTTCCTAATTAACCTAATACAGTCTGCCCCAAACATAATCTGTTGTGCCAATTATCTGCACAAAATGCAGTATTTTCTAATGGCAGAAACCCCAGCAACCCTTCCCTGGGTGGAGTGGAAGAAAACCTATATTTGAATCCTGAACAAAATATGAAGCCTACTGTTAAGCCATAAATGTGTTATGAAAGGAGTTTTAAATAAAGCATAAGTATTTACTACAGATATTTACTGCCTCTTTTGCACAAGACTGCATCTCTATTGTTTCCTTTAAAAATATCTGCTGGAGCTCCTGCAGTAAGACCAGTGACATCCATAACGTCTCTGCCACCACTGCATGGGCCATGCCTTGTTGTAAGTATGCAGGGTGACACGGGGGGTGGTAGACCCAGACCTTTGATCACTGTACGCCAGCAGAATTCCACTGAGGTCTTTTTTCTGTTTCTTTGAGTTCGGGAGGGCCATGGATTTGCAAAGGCCTATCCTTGAGAAGGGTAGATCTGATCCTTTACAGTCTTCACGCTGTTGACTTTTCCCTAGCACACTCCTATCTCAGTTTTTCCAAGATGATATTTGGCAATTGCTTGGAAGGCTTTTGGTTTGCTTTCTTTGGATTGCAGGCATGGAAAACAGCATACACAAAATACTAAATACTCTTATTAGTTTCACACTGTTTATGAGCTATTCTGTCTCCTGACCTGTCACAGCAGCTGATTAAGCTGGGGTTGATCTTTAATCTGTAAATTGAGAAATTTGTCATCTATATCCCTTAGTTATGAAACTGGGATTATTCCAGCAAGGATAAAATCTAAAGGCCATCGACTGCTTTGGCTGAGCAATTCACCAGCTGGGAGAAGCAATACATTTCCCCCGACTGTAAAACTAGCTGGGTGCATTTTAGGAGAGTGCTCACTATCTCTTTTAAATGCTACACTTAAAGTCAGGATGTTCTTTGTTTATGTTCTGACCAAGAAGATAAAGCCCCTGGAACCATGCTGTGCTACTGTAGAAGTTAATAGGCGGTTTTGTATCCAGGCCATTTCCAAGCAGTTGTGATATTTGCAGGTCATCTCTATCATCCAAGCTTGCCCTACTTGCAAGCAACCTTACAATCTGCTTCTGCAGGGGATTGTTGCTTCATCAGGCTCATTTTCCCCTCCTTTTCTCCCCTGAACATCAGCTAGAGATCTCTTTGTATACTCTTGTAACTCCCTGCATAGGAAACGAGTCACAGGGTCCCTGTCCACGCCTTCCGGCAGGCTGGCAAAGCCTCAGTGTCAGAGAGCCCTCTTCACCAGCCTTTCCCAGCCAGCCCCTTCTGGCACCACAACAACATATCTGAGATGCCTCCCTCCTCTCTCTTCCATCTGCCTCTTGGGGAAAAGCACAAGTAGGACACTGCAACAACCAGACCTCAAAGGTCTGCTGGCGTTCAGCCCTTATTGCCCTAATCTGCTCTGGAGCCGAAAGGTTATAGTAGCCTATAGAAACCTTCAGAAAGCTTTCTGTTTTGTGTCCTGCTTCACAAATAGCCCAGTATCTTAAGGAAAATAGGGGACCACTGCTGGGATGCTGCTGGTTTTGCAGTCCTTTGAACTCAAAGCATTTGCTTTGCAGTTCACCTTTTAAAGGACAAAAATGCTGAGATGCTGAGGTAAGGCTGGCCCTTGGCCATGCTCAGGAACCCTGTATGGTGTCGATCATGAAAATCTTGTAAGAAGGACTAACATGGTCCAGGACTACTGCTCTCTGTGCAAATGGATCCAGTCCTCTTGCAGAGCCCAGACACAAGCATAGGTGTTTGCTTATGTAGATGAGCCTGCAGTGTTGGCCACTAACATTTATTGCCTGTGCACTGCTCCTGTTAAGGTTAATGGGAAGCTGTTCTTAAGGAAATTTTTTAATACCTTTTTCAAGTGACAGAATTTTCAATCAGCTGGTTTTTATTGTCTTCTGGGCTGTTTTCCTGCCATTCAGTATAAAGGGGCTTGTCCCTGTGGGGTCCTAATCCTGTCGACGTGAAAACATGCCCATTGAAGAGTTTGCTGAGAAAGGGGGGAATTATATGAGTCAAGAACTTCATCAAACACAAAATCAAAACAGCTGATCATGAAACGAAGGGAGGAGTTTTTTTCTATCCTTTTCAATTGATAACGAACATTTTCCAGCAGCAGTTCCAAGAGAGCCTCTGAAGCTTGCAAGAAGCAGAACAGCTGTAATATAAAAGAGAACAGTTGAAATAAGGCTTGTGGTGGTTTTGCCCTCATTGTGCCTTTTCACTGCCATTCTTGTGAGAGTTGCATTACAGCTCAGGTGACTGTGCAGCAGAGCCGGGCTTTATGGTCCCAGCACCACTTTTGTCTTCCATCCACTTCACTGCAAGTGTCAGACCTCATCTGCTGACCCTATGTGAGCTGGAGGTTTCCATAGGTGACTGAGGTGTTTAACTAAGCTTTTCCAGGCAGGCACTTTGTTCACATCCTTAGTGGCAAACAGCCTCAACTGCTGTCCTTGGGGGACGGGGAGTGAAAGATCAGTGGGTCAAACCGACCCCCCACCACTGTAGCCTGGGTCTGAGAGCATAGAAGATCTCCTGAACTGTTCAGAGCCAGTGAATGGGCAGTGGCAGGCACAAGCACAAAGTTTTCTGGGTTGTCTGTGCCACACACAGCACTTTGTCCTGTCAGGAGAGCATCCCGCATGGGCAATAGTGGGAAGAAGTGAAGATTCCATTTACTTGTCAGGAAAGATCAGCCCAGCATGCTTGCCTGCCACAGTGAGACACAGGGATGACCTCTGTGCCTGCAACCCATGCAAGATGTATACATCTAATTTGATAAATGGCATAGGTTTTACTCTTTTTTAGATGGATGTGTGCCCCTCAGTCCCCCAGCCTAGTCCCTCCAGATTGCCCCATGGCTGCCTAAAGAGAGGTTATGAAGCATCATTTCCACAGCCCTGTGCATATTTAGTAGGCTGCAGAGAGCTCACACACAAGTAAGCACTGGTTTGGGAGCACATGGGTTAGCAGTGATGGAGCCTGGTAAAACCTGAGAGGGCAAAAAAGATACAAGTGTTTGCTGAAACTGCAGTGAGCCTTTTTAACCACCAAGGAAGGAAGGATCCACAGTGAAGAGTGACAGCCCTTCCCTAAAGCAGAGGAAATACCTGAGAAAAAGGGAAGTATGGCAATGAGGACAAAACCTGAGACCTTTGCCTCCAAGCTATAATCTTCAGTAGCCCAGGCTGGGCTCAGGACTGGGATATCCCTTGGGAACCCAGGTTACTATAGCCCATGCCCTGCTGTCTGCCCTGAAGGGATGAGGAGGAGGTGGAAGAGGAAAAGAAGGAAGAGAAGGAAGAAATATCCAAGAACTTCCCTGTAATGTAGAGGGAAGTGTGGGGAACCCTTCTCCCAGTGGATGTCCCCAAAAGATCTCCTTTCACCAATGCAATGTGCCTCTTTTCTTCCCCTTTACTACATTGCACTGAAACCTCAGCTACATGCTAGTGCTCATTCCCAGGCTGCTTTCTGCGTCAGAATCAGCAGGAAATTAATCTGTGCCCTATGCCAAATGTGGATGTATTAGAGAGTCCCTGTCTTCACTCATCAGGCAGGGACTGAACTGTTATTTAGGAGGCCAGGGTGAGGCTCTTGGTACCACCCTGAAGGGGGATTTGGTGCTGTTAAAACCAGTGGAAGCAGGTACCTAAGCCTAGCAAAAGACACCCATTGCATCTGAATCTTGTAGCTGAGTGTCTCAGTGTTGCCTTTCCACCTCTCCCAAGATTTCTCTCTGTGCACTCTGGCATCTTGGAGCCAGCACCAAACTTGTTTGAAGCAGGCTTTCACCCATGGAGAAACTCCTGAAGTAATTTGGTGGTGAACAAAGTGATACACAAAAGACCATGCCCTTTCCAAATTAAGTCTCTAATGGTGCACTCTTAAGGGGAGTCCAAGGAAGCATGCTGGACTTTCATTTCTGTTTATTACTATTCACCCATGGAAAAGACCAGCTACAGACCAGGAACCAGTTATGTGCATATGCATTTTCCCATTTTTTGCAGCCCAGTTTCACATGATAGCTATAATATAGATAATGCTGCTGCAATAATACCTTTTTAGGATGCATTGTATTTCAAACCTGCTTGATAGTGACTTTCTCTGGCAGAGGAAAGAGCCCCTTGCCAGCAGCATGTGGAGAAATTATGCTGGAGAGTTTCTCTCCAGTGAGCAGAGCCCTCTGAACCAGAGCCCTTATGTAATTATCTGGATTTTTTTGACTCCAGATCCTAAGAAACTGTCTCTTGAATAGTATTTTCTTGCTAGTTCGTTCATCTGTGAATTTCCCTGGCAGGTAGCATATAAATAGCTCTGAGGCACAAGCTATCCACGAGTTCTTTTCAGAATACTGTATTGACTCATTTTAAAGCCTCCTACTATAGCTCTTTTAAAGATGAAATCATTATTTTAAGCGTAAGATTTATGCCCAAGGAGGAATGAGAAAATCCTGGCTTAAGTTGACCTCCCAACAAAGTACCTTGTTTAAAAACCAATAAAGAATAAAATTGCCTGTGAGCTGGCCAGTGAAGTGAAGTGAGTAGGCGACATCTGCCCATTCCTGCTGCAGGTTGTGCTGTTCATCGAGAGGCTATACTGCTTTCTAGAGCCAGGAATAGAAACCAGTGTTTCTCGTTCCCAGGAGCCCTTTGCCATGTAGGGCAGAGCAATCCAGCTGAATCCCTGCGGCCATCCTTTCTGCCTGACTCCAGACACTATTCAGCTTTCAATAATTAGGGCAGAATTAGGGCAAGATCCCTGGGGACTGAGTCTACCCAGAGCAGGGCTTGCATAGAGGGCAGAGCTCATCTATATATTGAGCTGAGACTCCTTTCCCACCTGCAAATTTTGTTCAAAGAGAATTAGAGGATTTGATACTCTCATACAGGCCTGGCATCCCAGCAGGTTATAGCAACAGTTCTGCCTTAACCCCTGGATATTTAGAAATATCAGATGTGTCTACAATGCATATTCAGATAAGCACCTGCTGTTGGTCCTTAAAAAGACTGACTGGCTGAGGCTTAAAAGCCAAAGCAAGTAGAAAAATCCAAAAGAGATCCTTCCTCTCTCCACTGCCCATGGAGTGCAGTGTTAGATGCCCAAGAAACAATATAACATGGCTATGGTGCTGACTGCACACATGAGATGAATAATTTATTTAATTCAAACTGTAGACTTTTTAAGCAGGGCTGCTCTGAGATTAGATGTAAGTCTGAAGTGGGATGTGTGACCAGACTGGAAGGAAATTTTAATAGGATACCTGGGTGGAATTTTCCTTTCTTTTGTCAGGAAAACATGCCTGCCTGTCCTGCCCAGAGCAGCTATCTCCTTTGCTAGATACACTGTGCACACATATGTTGGAGTTAATACTGTGTCTTCAGTCCATCTTCCTGAATGTGGCATCCAGATTCCGCCCTCAGCATGAGGTACAGTAGAGGCCTGTCCCTCCTGCGGAGTCAAAGGAACATGGGCAAATCGTGTAAGCCATAAACATCTGTAGCTTCCCTTACTGCCCAAAGTGAAAATTAAAAATAGGCATTTGATGCCTTAGACTTTTGATTCATCTTTATCATACGGTTCTGCAGACATGAGCTATGTGAGTCACACATGCCATCAGCACTCTGCAGTTTGCAGTGCACTTTTAGGGGTCCTTCTAGGTGCACTCCTGTCACTGTTCTTTCATTACCACATCTGCTGGAAGCCAGGGACTAAGCCAGGAGCACAGAACAGCAGGATGCAAAGGTGATGTCCACACGGACACAGTTTACCTGGGGCTCTTGCGTTGGAACTAGCACTGTAAGTAGGAATAATCTGCAGATCAGATGCTCTATGTTGTGTTACAGGTGGACAATGTCATGCTAAAGCCTATAGTCTTGACGGCTGTTGACATCATGATAAAGTAAAATATCAAAGTAAAAAATGCTCTTAAGAACTAAGTGGATAGATTTGAACCCATCTATTATTGAAAAGGCAATAGCAGTATGCTGAGGTGAGGCTCCTACAGAGACACTCTAATGCATTAATGCATTGCTCTGTGGCTTGGGAGGTTATACAAATCAAACTCTTAGTTATCTTCCTGGTTGATAAAGGTGTCCAGGATGGCTGAAATTACATCAGGAATCGACATGCATGATTGTGGGCACTTGGGATACAGCAGAGTTGAGTGAAGGTGCAGGCAAAAGAAGCACATGGCCTTCTCCTGCAGCACCTTAATGTGAACAGACAAAAAACCAACCAACCAACCAAACAAAGCAAAGCTAAAGATCCATTGAATTTTATGAATGGAGGATTACTAGTGGAAGGAAATGGTCCTTCATGGATTTAAATAAGAAGAAAACATTATATAATTTAATCTGATATCCTGCAGAACTCACATTTAAAAATTTCATTTGTGGTGCTATGGCAAGGTCAAATTCATACTGCAAGCTATTACCTTGGAAGTAATTGTGTCTTTCTCTGCATGTCCATATTTGAAAGGGATAGGAAACAGCAGAAGGCTTTTCATTTCTGTGTAGTGTTTAGTACATTTGAAATAAGCAACTCCCCCTATTTTGTATGGTTCTTTGACATTTTCATATGGATTGTAATTCACACATAGTGCCTCTTCCCATAGTGGGTGTGGAAGTATCAGGGCCAACTGAATAAACAGATGGAGAAATGAAGTAGGGTGCCCAAAGCCACACACCCCTCCTGTGCATAAGCAGCATTCACATGTGTTGGCTTAAGCTGGGATCAAGTGCTAAGTGGATCGTGCAGACTCCAGTGCACCAGTATGAAAGTGATGCTTCTCTTCATTTGCAGTAAGGACTATTCCTTGATAAGAGTGATATTTGTTATTCACAATCTGTTGCTGGTTGTTCTTATCATCAGCTGAAGGAGACGACATAATTAATTGTTTAGTTCCACAATGGCTAATGAGTAATATATGTATTCCAAACTAACATAGCTCCATGGAGAGAGAGTATTAAGTGTTCAGTGACAACATGCAAATAATGAACATATTTATAGAAAGCAGAACTGAGAGGCAATAAAAAGGCCCATTTTTCTGGACAATTTACTCAGAACTAACAATATGATAGTAAAGGAGATCCAGGTTGAAAATATACAAATGCTATTTAGGAAAAATTAGATTTCCAGCTTTTTGAAAGTTCAAGCCTTTCACAGGTCCTATAGAAAACAGTGGGAGAACGGCTGTGAAAGATGTGGCTGTTCAGTGGCTGGCAAAAGCAACCAGCCCTTTTGTCTGACTCTGGTGATATGGTTCCCACTTACTTAACCAAATTTTTTGCCAACATGTTTTAAGCAAATACTTGATTATTACGTCCAGCCTGCAGAAAAGCATGGATCTCAGGTGAGCACACTCATAAAATGTCTGTCATTATTATGACATCTAGCTTACAACATCAACCAAGGTCAAGGCGCTGTTGAAATTGGTACATTACAGACATGTAGTAAGAAAGATTCTTCCTCTGAGGTGCACGTACCCAAATTTGTAAATGGTCCCAGTTATAACTGATATGGCCTCTTTGAATTCTGCATTTCTCCTTCGCTTTCTTCCTCTGTCTTTTCAGACTTTCAGCCTTTTGGGACACGACTATCTTCTTTACTCAGCTTTCAGCCTATAGGCGTATGAGTCACTATTGGGACTCCTAGGGTTCATTGAAATTCAAATAATTAGTAATGATAGTATGTGTACTACCGTTGATGGACTGTGTACTTGTACCTTTATAGACTAAAGGCAGAATCACACCACATGTGCACCAGAGTGGCAGATTACCTTTTTAAGAGTGTTTCTCTTTGGAACCCATGGCTTGGAAGTCAGGCTTGTCCATTTGACAAAAACTATTTTTAACCTATAAAATTGGTTGAGCATCCTACACTTATGGGTCGGAGCAATTCCAGGCACAGCTACAGGTTAGGCAGAGAAGAGATTGAGAGCAGCCCTGCACAGAAGGACTTGGGGGTGTTGGTCGATGGAAAAATGAACATGTGCCAGCAATGTGCTCTTGCAGCCAAGACAGCCAATCATATCCTGGGCTGCATCAAAAGGAGCGTGACCAGCAGGTTGAGGGAGGTGATCCTGCCCCTCTACTCTGCTCTCATGA
>JAOEHY010041204.1:0-20212 GCA_025447955.1 Psilopsiagon aurifrons
TCCTCGTGGCCCTCCTCTGGACTTGTTCCAACAGTTCCATGCCCTTTTTATGTTGAGGACACCAGAACTGCACACAGTGTGACAATTGAGGTCTCATGAGAGCAAAGTAGAGGGCCAGGACCACCTCCCTCGACCTGCTGGTCATGCTCCTTTTAATGCAGCCCAGGATGCTGTTGGCTTTCTGGGCTGCAAGTGCACACTGCAGGCTCGTGTTCATTTTTCCATTGACCAACACCCCCAAGTCCTTCTCCACAGAGCTGCTCTCACATATTTTTAATCCCCTAAATTTTAACTAATATATGGCATTAATTTAAAATAAAATTCAGCTTCCAAGACTCTCAAATATTAAAAATTACTCATAAATACTTTGTCCTATCTTTTTCTAATTGTATAAACTAACTAAAATAGTATATGAAGAAAATCTGAACACCACTGTTCTCTAACTGATGTGTCTTCAAGCTTCTAGTGCATTTAATATTGTTATGCATATTTGAGATTAATCCACAACAATGTTTTAATAGAATTACATTGTCTGTTACTAAATCAGTGTAAAGCTAAGTTGGGCTGTCAAGATGCCAATTTAAAAATTTAGAATGAAGAGGAAGGAAAATCCAAAACCAATGTAAACACGTGCAGAAGAATATCCCCCTATTCCAACTTCATGCACAGCAGACCAATAGCAAGATTGAATATGGAGCCCGATTGGTTTTCCAACTACATGTGATAAACCTCATTACTTGGCGTTTAAATTCCCATTTAACAGCCAGGATTGACTCATAATGAACTGACAGAGGTGAATGATCACTTGATACAGTCTGGTTGTTTCTGTTGCAATGCCTTCTATAGCTGCTTCTGGGGACAAGCAATTAAGGGGTACTATTTCCTCAGACCTGTGCCTGCACCCGTTTGCAATAAACCCAGTTATCTATAGAACAGAAATTAACTGATCTTTATACAGCTTCATATTCCTACCCCTCAGTATATTTTAACAAAAATTCTAAATACAGCTCAAAAATAATCCCTCTTTGTGAACCAAGACGTTTTCATGCTACTTCACTGGTCAGTAATAATACACACTAGCAGAATCAAGCCCCAGATAAGAGCTTGCAATCCAAATAAATTTTCAGGATTATTTTATGGAAGTTAAAAGTGACTTCCAGATTATACATGCTGGTTTGCAGTGGCTGGGATTGTTACCTTACTGAATCAAGCTTATCATTATGGAGACAAAGTGGTCCGCGTGACATACACGAAAGAAATTTGAATGCCTAGTGGAGTGCTGTAACAATCTTAACCAAGGGCACCTTATTTACCACAGAATCATTTGCATTTGATAACAGAACCAAGGACAAATAATGAAGTCTTGAATCCTTCAGTAAAGACAAATGAAACAGGCAACCCAGAGCAACTGCTGTTAAAAAGCGTGGAACTGTTTAAGTCCCAATAGGTCTGATTCCCCTGAAGTAGAACCCCAACTCTACCAGCTTCAAAGTTACACATCCAGACACCGTAAGATGCCTGTAGGATGTATTTTGAGTTTATTTTTTATTCTGTTTTATTTGTCTTTTTCTGCAAACCACAATTTTCTGCCTGGAGCTAGCCTCTTGTAAACTGGAGCTAGAATGCACCTAATAGCAGGAAGCAGGGAATGTTAAAAAAATGGTGCTTGGAACAGAGGCTAATAACTGAGCCACAGTGTTTTGCTTTTAGGTAACTGCTCTTTGGTCCAAACCTAGACTTTAGAAATATAAGAGTGATATCTCCAAATTGAACAAGGGAGAAGGGAGCTGTTTGATTTTTTTTTTTTTTTTTTAAGATCTTTATGAAGGAAAGATCATAACCTGAACTCTTTTAGTGAATATGAGTTCATGCCTTGTACTTCCAAGTAAAGTTGTCTTCTAATCTATTTCCTTCAAACAACACTAGTAAAACTAGTGTTGTGCCCACTTCTACAAACACTTGTACTAACATGAAAGACCCTCTCTCCTGCCTGGTTTGGAAGGTGTGAGAGGCAACCACTAGGATTTGCATATGGCTACCAGGGTGACTAAACTTTTCCATAGCAGCCTCTTAAATTGACTGTGTAAAGTAGAAAAAGGCTTCTTTTAAGACTTGAGCGAACTTAGGTCCCCCTTGGGTGCTGGCAAGGCCAGCCATGAAAGAATTCTGACACTGTTACCTTCCTGCAGAAACAATTGATTTAAAGGCTACATATGAGTCTTAGGATCATTCTCTCAGGCTGATTCCAGTATCCTTTTCTAGGCCTAGCCTAAGTGCTTTCACTTTAAGACACATCAGAATTTATATTATGGGTTGATATTTACAGAGCTAAAAGGTATTTCTACATATGTTTTCATTGTCCTCATTTAAGGATAAAAGGTCTGTTTGCTCAAAGGTCTGATTAAGCCCAAAATTGCAGAGTGGAAGTAGCCCTGCAGATGGGCTAAAATAGTATGTCCTATTGACTTATTAAATCTTTCACTATGTACTCTTGCAACAGTCATACATATTCATTTTTTTCTTACAGCTACCTCATCTACACTTGGAGAATGTTTCTGACAAGCTGTGTTTTGTTATAAGAAATGCTGAGAGAAGAAAGAAGGCAATAAGGGTTCATTTCATTTTGTGTACAACTCTTCTGCAATGGCAAAACAAGAGCAGTCATAGTGTACTGCCAAATCAAGGGAGTTTGGCAGCTAAAATCACTGTTGCAGCATCTTGAAGAGCCATGGCACCACTTGTAAATCACACAGACTAGGACAGAAGCAGGTAGCATACCTGATACCTTGTGGAAAAGGAACTCAAGCTCCCTCCCCTGTCATTCTTCACTTGCCACAAACCTCTGATCACCTCTGTACTGTCCTGTGAGTTGTAGGTGCACATGTAAGGTTTCCTTTCCTGCACATGGGAATGGAAAGGGATCTCACAGCAGGAAAACCTGATATGGTCATGCATAAGGTGAGGCAGAATGACCTATGTGATTTCAGTAACAGGCAAACACATGTTGTATAATGTGCATTTCTGGAAGGTGTTTTTTTTGGATGCACTTCATCAAGTGTCTGCAGCATATTAAAATAAGACCAAAGAATTTCCCACCATGATCTGAAAGCAGCTCTATATATAATGCGCTATCAGGGTTACACCCTTGGCATTCTCTTCATGACCAAGCAGTCTCTAAGAAGCTTATAAATTCAAAAGCAAATGTCTTTCAAAATAGTCTACTAGTAATTTCAGCATTTATACCTCCATTGAGCAGTTTAAGCCCCTTACACAGCCCCAAATATTATTGAAGATGATTTGAGTTTATGCCATTTGAAAAACCTGAAGTGGTTTAGGCAATTATGGCCTTAAAACTATAAACTACTCTGAGTATTTTAGACAATTGAAGCACTTATGCAATCATAAAACAGTTTTAGTTTAAGTCCATAGACGATCTTGTATCTTGAAGGTGGTCTAAAGTTCATACTACATCATCTACATGGGTTGGTTGAACAGTCTATTCTTTTTCAGAATACTGTTTAAGCATAATTTGTAAGTTATCCAAAAGTTTTCCAAGTGGAACATTACCTAATAACTAGACAAACTTCATAGCAACAACAAAAATAATTTTTCATTATTATCATCATCATCAGACTTAGTTCAAGCCAATATTAGCACGTTAGCACTGCTGATCAGCACTGGTCTCTAAAAATACTACACAGGCTTTCATATCTAAACACTGAAAGATTTCTGAAATTAGGGGGCTCAGCTTCTAGTGGTCTTATTTTAATTGAGATTCACCTAAAGTTTTCAGCACTGGCAATAAAATTCATCAAAACATGCTGGCTAATTTTATACACATTAAAATGATGCAGTCTATAATACCTAGTTCTCCTTAAATATTTCCACCCCTGATTGTAATGAAAATTTAAAATTTCTAGCAGACAAAATTATTTTTTCATGAAAACAATATATGTTTAAAAAATCATGCCTGCCCAGTGTTCTGAGAAGTGTCAGCATGACACACTGTCACACATCAGTCAGTTTCTATTACTGTTGCTATCAGCATAATGAAGTGCGCAGAAAAAAAAAGTTTATCTAATAACATAGGCTAACATTATTTGTAGATGGTACAGATTCAAAAATATAATTAATACTTTTGTCTCTGTGTGATTTCTGGATATTTAATGTGATTTCACTGCTTTCTGCTGCAGATGTGCACTGAACTCACTAGAATTTTACCTTTTTTCTACCCTCCTCCTACTCGACAAGTAATAACTTCAACTAAAAGCGTAAAATCTTGACACTGTTTTCAGCCTTACTGGCCACAACATGATGGGATTCAAAAATAAATTTCATGGAGAGTGTGTGTCTTTCCTCAGCTGTGTTAATGCCTCTATGCATTACTAACAGCAAATACTAAAACAAGCTTGCATCATGTCAAAAATTAATTTAAATCAACCAAGTATACTACTGAATTATTTGGTTAGAATTTGCATACATAGAGTATTTTGGTGCTATATCTTACTTATCTACTTCGAAAGTCTCTAACATAGGCATTTTCTTTCGCCTTTTTATGCACAATTTTTTTGTGTTGCCAGCATCTGAAGTATAAATAATATTCTGATACTTCTTTAGGCACTAGGCTTTGAAGACTAGTGCCTAAAAAGCTCCTTAGATCTAGAAAGCAAAGTACTAAGCCACCCTGGGAAAATTAGCTTCCCTGAAGCTCCCATTACAAAATGGAATCTGATGATTTTTCTGCACTCGTTGCCTGATCTTTTCTTACCATCTTCCATAAATTTCCAGTTACTTATAATAGCATTTCTGTACACACACATTATGCAACATTGTCTTGTTATGCTTTGCTTTTTATTTATGCTAATGAAACAAAATGGCTACAGAAAGGAATAGAATATTTGCTATTCTCATGGCTAGCCATCTGCAGAAATCTTTGTTGGTCAGGATCCTGAGCATGCCTGTAAGTCTTACTGACAAAAGTTCATTCATGCATACAGAGAAATACCTGCCCAGATTAAAAATTTGTCCCTACTAAAATTATTGGGAGGTACTCTGAGTAGACTTAATTGGTATTGATATGGGAGAAGTATCAGTATAATATTTCACAATTAATTGTGCAGATCTGTTCAGTCTCTTCCTCACAAGTGCAGCTCTGTGAATAGCTTCAGCAAGTTAAGCTTCTAAAGGTATTCAGATGGGATTCAGCCATTATTCTTTAATTATTTTTAAAACTGAAACCTATAGTGGGAGAAAAAAGGCAATGCTGAGCTAATCACACTTATTCTGGTCTCACAGGATACTTCGTTTGTGAGTTTCCCCAAAAGGATGACATAGCTGTCATGGGTTCATGATTCCCGCAACGCATTTCTCTTTCTCTTCATTAATCTGTCACTAATTCAATCTGCGAAGGCTGTGTCATAATCGTATCTTACATTTCTCACCGCTACTGTGGAACAAATTACAACATTTTTCATTTTAGAAAGGCTCCACTACTATTTCTGCTGCTGATAACAAGTTCATAAGGTAGAGCTCTCTGTCCTTTCAGCTCCTGCCCCTAACTTAAAACCTTTTATTGAAGATGTACAAAAAAATAATTACACAGAAAATAAAAGGGCATTATAACATCCCTCATCGCACATATTAGAAAGATGTTCGCTCTTGAATTTAGGAAAATAACCTGTTCTTTTTCATGAAACTGTTCCTTTCATAGTTGTTCTTCACTCTCTTTTCTAAAGAAAAAAAAAAAAAAGGACAATTCTTTGTTAAAAGTAAAACCCGAATAATTATATGATCTAAGCTAACAAAATTACATATCTCTAGCTTAGTGAATAGCTATTTTTTGTCAAAGCTAAAATTAAGCCACTTCTGAGAATGGATTTCTCAGAAGTTTAATAATAACAGACAGTTAGGCACACAGAAATCTTTTCATATTCGCTGTCAGTTGTCAAAATTGTTACCATCTGCTGCCTGCTTCCCATTTGAAATAAAATGAATTTGGTGGTCTCAGTCCTCTTTTCAGGAGTCACTAATCCTCCTCACAAAACATAAGTGCATTTGACACTGAATGATGAAAGAGCTAGATCTTAAATATTTATACTGCTTAAACTGCTAAAACTTCTCACACCTAAAAGTACCAAATTCAGGAATGTGTTGTCTATCAGAAGCTTGCAGAAACTTTCAGTAAACTGAAGTTTTTGGAGGTGAAAGTAGTCTTTAATTCTCCAGAACCACTGCTCTAAAACTAAAACTCTAAATACTACTTAAAATGTGATAGTGAATTTTTCATATGGTAATAAGGTTAATGTCATCTATAATGACGCAGACATTTTAAATGTATTTTCCAGAAAAACAGTAAGACTTGATTTCATTCATATAATTCTGATCTGTGATCTTTGAATTAATTTTGCAATTACAAGGAGCAAATATTCTCATTCTGGACCTATAGTCTTAAATACCAGAACACTTGGAATGTCACTGATGGCAGAAATTTTAACTGTAACTCAATCTACAGTTCATTTCCTGATTTGTTTAATTTCTTAAATTGTCCTAAGTAATCCTGGACTATGTCTATGTTATGTCTACCTTAATGCAGAGAAATAACAGTTGATCAGTAGGTTGAAGCAGCAGGTGCTTGGCCGCTACAACTACATAATTTGCAGCTCACGGTTTTTTCTTGAGACACATTTTGTCTGGTTTCCTGGTATAGTACACCATATAAGTGTAGCAATGTTATCCAAAAAAAACATCCAAACCCCCAGATTCCAGTGAAAAGTTGGAGCACATCTGGTGCACACCTGGAATGAAGTTTACAGTTTCTTTTTTTAATTTTAAGGAAAAAACTACTTCTTGCACACCAGAGTTCTTTGAATTGAACTGACTCTCAGTAACTGGAAATGATTAAGATATTTGCTTCAAACGACACTATTGCAACAAATCAAGATGCTAACTTTGACAGAACTGACATCCATTCCTTCATGTTCCTGAAGTGAATACCAATAGAACTAAATGATGCAAAAAAAATGGAGTGAGAAAACTAGCAAAACCAACAGCAAAGCAGCTTCATGCATTGTGAAGCTGCAGCTCAGAAGCTGTTTTCACCTTCTGCTTTAAGCAGGCAGCTGCCACAAAAGAAATTCTATACATCTGTTAGGTATTAGCTTGGGTAGCTGCTTTACCCCCAAACACTTCCTCACAGGGTTTACAACTAATCATTAGTGTAATAATTTCTTTTTGAACAGGACTTAGATGTTCTGAAGAGCTGTGGTTTTCCCGTTACTGTAGAATCTCTCACTGTAACTCTGTCTCTAGGGTAAATGTCTCCTTTCCTGTGCTGCTTTTGTTTCCAGTGTGCAAACCTACAGAGGAAGGTGCACCTTCAGCTTAGTTTTAAATAGTCCTACGCAAACAAAATTTGCCTCTTATTTGGCATTGCTGCCAGGTGAAGTTTCATTTCTGAAAATGAAGCCCTAGAGCTGTAATTCTCTCTTAGGAGGTCATATGATCCAAAATGGCTTTGTTCTAAAGATGATTGATCAAGCATGAAATATTCTTATTTAATGTAATTTCTGAAGTTGATATGATTTCTACTTTGGTAAAACTGGTATGATAATATGAATGTGATTTTTTTAATCCTGATTTAGTCATTCATTGAATTTATTTGTTTAAGAAATAAGGATAACTCTTCCACAGCAGAATGTTTGCCAAGTCCTATATCCACTGTGTATCATTATCAATAGCTATTTTTCAATTCAATTTTCCATCTCATTGATATCACTACAACTTCATAGTAGTATATTTCTGACTGTAAGTTTGCATAGGTAGCCCTGGTACATAATTTTTTTCATTACTGAGGCTTATCTATATGTACAAAGGATGAGTGAATACATATCTCTTAAATTTCTTTACATGTTTATAGCTGTTGGTTGTTATTTTGTTGCAAACAGAAATACATGTATAGAAATTTGCACATAGTAAAATTTATTGTATCCATCTGTATCCCCAAATCCACAGTCACAGCATGTAATTAGAAGTGCTGTAAGAAGCCTTCAGCATAAACAGCAGAAAAAGTGTAAGTTAAACAAGGCTTTTCCAGGTAACAAATTCATTAGGGACCATAAATGACTGATGATAGAGCCAGCAGCAGAAACAATTCCAGACCTTTATCTGCGTTACACCTCTCCAGCATAGGAGAACAGGTTAACCACAGGAAAAGGGGAAACATGCAGTGATTAATGCTGAATTCTGCTTTTGTACATGACACTATATGAGAGAGGCATGCAGAGTTAATTTACCTCCTGCCTTGCCCTTTCTGTTATTTAGGTGATCAGCATGACCTTAGAAAGGACCTCAAAAAATTCCCTCTCTGAATTTAAGGCTGCTGTTCTGTACAAAAAATATGGTTGTGAATATCTGATATTTTGTTTACATCTGCCCTTATCAAGAAAAAAAAAAAAAAAAAGAGAAAACATTTGATCTTTCTAACTCTTTTTCTTCTGTTTTTCTGTTTTGATATTACAATGTTTTTTTCTGATTTCCTATTGGTTTATGTATTGTAACTATGCTGCTATTAACATATTCTGTTACTAATAGATTAATAACTGGAATTGTGCAAACACTGAAAAAAATACAAGACTATTTTGAGTTCCTTTAATTAAACAGCTTTCTATATATTTCATTTTTTATTGGATTTAGTAAAAATAAGTAGTATGATTTTGATCTCCAAGAAAGACCACAATCCTGCAAGCCTGCATACATTTATATAAGCATCACATGCATTGAAGTTAGCATCTGTAATATGCACTTAAACTGAAATCTGGACATAAAACACATCAGTGTTCCCAAGACCAAAATCACTGATTTCTATTATTTGCCTCTTTCCAATGACATAACTGATGCTGAAGTAGGACAACAGTGCACAGCTTGTGTTGTCATTAGTGTAGGCCTCTATCAGAGCCTTGTGAAAATCCAATTGAAAACCAAAAATCCAAACTATTCTGTTTTGCATTGTCAAATTGAAACTGTCACACAGAAATTATACGACTGGTACTGAATCTTGTTGTTCCTCTTCACTAGACAGCTAGTCCTGTTTCAGGTGAATCACAGATGCATGACAGTCCTCCAAAGTATGCTGTCTCTTTGCTCCAAACTTGCATCCACACAAAATAGCATTGTACAGACAGGTCTTTCCTAGGATGAAGGAGGATGAAAATACATGAGAATATTAGACAAATCTCAGCTCTATTTTCTCTACAAGACTGCATGAAAGTTATGATACAAAGCTATGACAAGCAGAGGTTCTGGGACATGACAGTATAGATAATTTTGTGCATTTTCTGTTGTATGCAGTGGCCAATAGTTATTTATGACATGATATTATCAGGGAAATTAATTATGCCAAGGATCTCATGTGGAAAACCTAAGTACACTGGTTTTCCTCTTGTTCTTTGTTGCAACTAGTACTTCAGATGTATTCCCCTTCAGAAACTGCAAACAGAACTTCCAAACTGAGCCCAAGAATAGGAACAGTAAACTGTCATTTTTCTAAATGAAATACCATGACAAGAATTTTGGTTTTGTTCTGATAAAATTAAATAAATAAAAAAGCACTGCATTTAAAGGGTTGTTAACCCATTATTATGCTAGTTGTTGTTTCATGAAAGGAGTCTTTGTTCATTTTCTTCTTCTTCCATATGCTGTTGTAAAAATCTGTGTTTCAATACAAGTCTGATAGATATCTTTGTACTGTACACTATCTGTCATTACAGGTAATCTTAAGAGCTTCCAAAGAATAGAAAAGATTATTTTTTTGGGTTACAGATGAAAAAAGAAATAGTATTTAAAATGACATCTAAGGAACTCTCTTTTTCAGAAACTGAAATATGTTGTATGAAAACTATTGGGCACTGAAAAGAAATTATCTTAAATGTTCCTAGTTTTATTATTATTTACAAAATTTCATAGCACAATCCAATACAAATTAATGAGAAAATGAGGCTTATTAACCTGAATTACTTGCATTATATACAACTGCATTTTGTTGATATAGTTCTTTTTATGCTCTGGTGACCACTTACAGGTTATCAACATATCTGAGGAAAGCTCGAGTAAGAAATGCCTTAGGAATTCAAGCTAAATATATAACATACTGTGTTGGTAGGGACTGAACTTCACAGGACACTTCTCTGTATATTGAACTAAAAAAATAAAAGATAGCTTCCAACTATTTGCCATTCTAATTACATATTAGATATTTTTCAGAAAACATATGGCTAAGTGTCCAAAATGTAATGGATAATAGGCAGCAAATTAACTAGTTATCTGACTTGTCCATCTCAGAGAAAGTCCCATTCTTCATGCTACCTTTTCTAACATGCTAACCTGGTATTTGTAGTAGCCTTTGGAACCATATTACTGCAAATATTAGGACAGGCACATAAGATGACAATTTGATAGGTCATCTTGATATCTCCCTTCTTATATTACAAAACAAGCTGCTCCTTAAGGGGCATAGAAATAACTGGGGTAACCTTGTGAATTTTTCAGCATCATATTTATGAAAAATTCAGGCTCTGCTCTCCCAAACAAATCATCCTTTGAGTGAGCTGCAGTTTGTAATAGCACATAAATAGAATTCTCTTACACATACACTACATCCAAGTATTAAAGATTTTTAAATCTTTCCCTGGAAGATTAATTCAGTGACAGTATCTGATACTTCATTGAATTATATTTACTAGTATTCATACTTATAACTTCAGTAACAGCCACATAAAAAGCTTGGTTTTGAGCCCACCCTTTTCCAGGCTGTTCCAACTTTGCAACCCAGTATGTCTCATCATTAGTCAATATTTTATGAGAAAATAAATGATTTCAAGAGGTAGAATGCAGAAAGAACTGCCAAAATTGTCCTTTTTTTATTTTATTTTTTCTTAGCAATGCTTTTTGGGGTTCTTGTTTGTTTTTTTTTTTTTATTTTGGTAAGGGCTTTTATTGAGGACTTAAGTGTGTAAGTCTATCTTCTCTTGTTATTTATACCTACCTGAAATCCTTACCTCTGATTATTTTAGAAGAATATGGAATGACTTAACTAAAAGGTGGTTCCAAATGGGAAATGCCGTCAGAGGATGACCACTTATAAGAATAGCATTCCTTTTTAATTCCTGAAACCCTATCTATAAAAATCTGAAGGAAATAGAAGTACCTATGGTATGACACCTACCCACAGAAACTCATTGAACTTTTCCAAATATGTAATATTTTGACTGTATTTTCCTCCAAAATTTTTGATTTCAACAATCAGAGGAAAGGAATTGATTCTTAATTATTATTTTTCAAAGTATAATACTGCAAGTAAGTGAAACTAAATCTAAATAACTGCCAGATATGGGCAACTCTAAAAATAATTGTCTTTAATACTACATGACCTGACCTTCTCACATGAACCAGATTTTTCCTCACAAAAAAAATTAATTGCAATGCTTCAACATCTATTCCTAGTTGATGGAAAATTATTCCAGGTACATGCAGACTACCTAATGCATTTTTATCTTTTTTTATCAGAACAATGGAAATCACTCTCTAAAATTTATACTTCTGGACACTGGCAGAGGGTTTTTATCAGGAGTAATGAAAGAATTGTTCTCAGGAGAATACTCTCTGACCATGCCTAGCTGGGATGTTAAATACCCGTAGTTGTATATGGAGCAGATACAGAAACCAGCAAGGGAAGGACATTTTGCCTCTATAACCTTGTTACAAACTCCTCTGAGTTGATTTCTTCCTTTTTTTCCAAGATACGTATTGGCTAGTCTTATTCCCCCCTTTAGGAGGAAACACTCATAGTGGCTCAACCTGGGGTCAAATTGTCTCCTACTAAGTTTATACGCTTTTGTGAGGTTAAGCAATGATATCTCAAGGGCTTCAGTAATGGACATTGAACGTGCTGGAGAACTACAACCAAAGTTGTGAATCATTTTCTCCTTGTAAGAAAATGTAAGGCAATTTTCAAAATAATGTAACATGAATAATGATCCATATATTTTCACAGAACTGTAAGCAGAATCACTATCTATTGCTGTTATATGTGTATAGAGCAGTGCTGATTAGGATTAATTCTAAAAAACGTATTCTTTTTAAATTTCTTGGTGTCAGGGTGCATTATAGGATAGACAATATACTCAGATACAGACACTGGTTTACATAAGAAGTAGTGCTTGATTGAAACCTTGTTTCAGTGTTGGTTTGACCTTGTATATTGACAAAACAGGAAGAAAACTTCATGAACAATTTGAGGAGAATAAAATTAGTCTTCAGTATACCTCCGGCAATTTGTACAGGCTGTGTTTTTCCATAGTCTCATCATTACTGGCAATCATTGTAGGAAAAGAAAAAATCAAGAGCTGCACCATCCCTAAACATAAACTTTGCAAGCACTAACATTTAGTTCTAGGCTGAACTTTCAAATCAGACTACTTTGCCGCCTGCACAAAAGCTCCTTTTCATTCTCCATTTTAATGGATTGCATCTCATATCGCTGATTGACAACATTTTGTCCCTCTTGGTCTGACTTCTCAAGATAGAAATCAAGTACATCATATAAAAGCTTCATTCTGAAAACTTCGCTTGACCTTCTTCTGTTCATGAGTGTATGCGAAATCAATCCCAAATGAGAATTTTTGGGATTACCTTCATTGGATTTAGGAGCTGAATTTAGAGATGTAAATAAACAGCTGAAACAGCTCACTAAATCCCAAAAGATTAAATACTCCAGTGTATTTTTAAGTCTGACTCCTATCTATAAAACAACAAACAAAAATACCAACAATCAGATCCACCAATATGTGACTAATTGCATACTGAAATAAAATAATTAATGTGCTGATTTTTTTTCTTACCTGCTCTTTCACTCTTGCACCTAGACTGACCTTTTTTCTTTCTTTCTTAGGCATTTATGCATATAGTACTTACAACACTTGAAGCTGATTTTGAATAATTCATCAGTTAGTGGTTTTTGAAGACAAGGATGAAGCTTTTATCAGAAAGTTAGTACTAAAATGCTAGTTCCGGAAGGATTTATCATAATCTTCAGGACCTGAACATCAAATGCCAAATGAAGACTTTTTTGATCACCTGGAGTGCCAGTCTCAGGTAGCATGAAGGAAAAACTTTTCTGGAAGCATACTAATTAATTCAACAGATACCAGAAAACAGTGGTGATATGAAGAAGGAGGGAAACAATTTTATAGAAAAGTCTTTCTATTTTTGTGGCATATTGGTAAAATGTTACAGAAGATGCATCACTGAAAAAGTAGGACCAATCTGAATTGGGATACATCTGTAGTAGCTAGGAAATAAAATGTTGAGTGTAGTACGGTTTATAGTCATGCTGTCATGTCCCACATTTCTCTTAAGCAAAGAGAAGTTACATTTTATATAACAGAAATCTGAGATCCATTACTCTTCTTTCTGCGTCAAACAACCATTGTAGAAGACAGGCTTCAGAGACTGGTATTTAGCAGCGGATTTTTATTTCTTCTTCACTATCCATTTTAGAAGCCACATCTAAAATGCAACTATAAAACCATCAGCTGCAATTTTCTACAACTTTTCTGCTTCCTGCCCTAAACTAATGGCATAGAAACACAATAAACATACTTCTTTGCCTCTGTTTTACACAGGTCATAGAAAATATTCTAAGCTCTTTTCCCAGTGCAAGTCAAGACACATGTACCGAGTGAGTCAAGACAGCTGAACTATCTTCTAGAGACTCTGTTTTGTTTCTCATGTTTTATAATCTAAATATTCCATAGAGTATGCCTATGGGACCATGACACAAAATCACATCATAGACAGCACAGCTAAATCCATCACATAGATAACACTAGAAAAATACATTGCCCATGAGCAGTGCTAGATCAAGCCTTGGAGACAGTTTTGCTTCAGTGTAATGGCATTGCACTTAAAAGTATCTATCCCATTTCCGGCATGCACTATTATTTCTATATTGCTTCTGGTGTACAATCAACTCAGTCTGTAGCAGGCCACCTGTTACACTGGAGAGTGACATGCACTGCACTATTAGCACTGATAAATTCTGTGCAATTCTTCTACACTGAAATCAGTGTTACTCTTTTGAATATAAAGCTCTCCTTAGATGCTGAGATGCTGTCAGGGATCAAAAGCAATCTATTCTATGGCTGTCGTATATTTCTGGTACTTCATTATTGTAGGTTATCCTGAATTAGAAGCTTATTAAAAAAAATCATGTGGAAGGATAACCTCAAATTTTATCCTATTCTAGACTAATTAAAGTACATTCATGCTAAAATTAACCTCCTCAAATTACAAGGTAAGTAATTTTCCTTCTACTCCTGCCATTACAAAAGCCAGACTTTCTGCATCTGCAAAAAGGCAGTATGACATACTGGCACTTTATATATGCAGCAGAAAGACAGACAGACCATGACATCTAGGCTGTCCTTCACATTAAGAGGGTGAATGAGCAGTTCTGCCTTTGCTCAGCCAACACAGCAATTTCATTTCTCTGGTAACAGTTACACCTCTTTGTCTCCAGTTCATTTGAATGACAGTCCAAGTGCAAACGTCATAGAAGAACAGCAATAAACTTTGAACAAGAACATTAGCTCGTTCCAAGTAGAAAACATTTTCCCCCCTAGCTAGTTTAGTGCACCTTCTCCTTCATTTTAAAGAAAAAAAAGAGGAACAATAAAAAGGTAGGTGGAATCACAGCATCAACATGACTGTTACAGAAGAAACTAATCAAATAGGTTATCACGTATCTATGTCTGTCTCAAGTATTCACCTTCACAAGGTCTCTGCTAAAGGGGGAAGACTAAACTCTGAATTGTTGATTGATTTTGAAAACCCATTTAACTGTTACACCAGAGAACTGACATACCAAGAAGTAAATTTGTTTGAAACGATTCAAAAAAAAAAAAAAAAAAAAAAAAAAAGAGCTAGGCAGATACCAAATACAACTGTTACACTAACTCCAAATTTTAAAGAAGACCTAACATTGGTAATCATACTCAAATTTGCTTACCTACACAGGTGTTGCAGCATATAATTCTCTAAATGGACTTATTTGGTGTATGGAAAATCTGGAATAAGCTCTAAAAGTCTTCATTATTATACTGAATTACAATATTTAAAACCTGAACTGACAAATTTAGCTTCAAATTTCTCAACTTAATTCCAATTTCCTTTCTGTTTTTCTTACATTATGAATACCTATGTAGTAATTATAAAATTGACTTACAGATCATTACATAGAGAACTTTTTTAGTAGCTCGCATATTCTGTATACAAATATATTTGTCAGAAAGTTCTATTATTATTTGTAAAAATTAAAAAGTATAATATTTGTAAATTGTGAATGTCTTCATGGAACAGGGTCGCATGGATCTGATATACATTTTAACAAGAAATGTTCCTGTTTTTATTGGCTAAAAAAGCTGAAGGAGAAAACAAGCCATGGGGAGGATCACTGGAAAAAAATTGATTAGACCAGGACTGCTTCTATGTGAACTGCATTACTAACTTGAAAAGGGTTCCATCCTGAATGTTAAGAGAATATCATAAATAATGCATACCTTGAGAAGATACTTTTTTCTGGAGCAGTGAGGTATCTGTTAACCTCTAATGTAAGTAAGTAATAGAAACTGTTTTTTAATGAACAACAGGAATTCAAGAGAAGAAAAAACAAGAAACAAATGTGAGAGGCTGTCTGAAAGCTTCCTACCTTTCAGTACTACTTTTCTCTTTCGGCTAGAATTCAAGTGTTCTGCTAACTAACTGATGTTTTCCCCTGTATCAGACTAGTACCTCAAAAATGATATTTTCTCTGTGTCCTAGAAAAAGGAGTGAAATTTATGGATAAAATTTTTGCTGTGTAGTTTCTTCAGGCTCAGTTTGGCTTAGGTTCTTCTACATCTTCACCACTGCGTAATCACACTGAAGTTCGGGCAAATGTCTTATAGAGGTCTTGATTGTAGGAGTAGCAAATTTATACTAATGCACATTTTATTGTGACTTTCATGTGGAATCTACTTTTTTTTTTTTTATTTGAGAAATACTGATTCATCCTTTTAACTACTGTAGCTTAAGGCAACAATTGCATGTTTTACAGAAAGTACTAAACATCTGTTTGTACACTTTTCCTTCCACAGGATGATTTCTCATTACGTTTCTATTAGAATCAGATCTTCTGCTGAGGAGGTTACCTTGGGGACCTTTTCAGTAATCTTTTTTAGGTCTTCCTCTCCTTTACTTTTGCCTGCAGCTAGATATAATATATATGACCAGGATGATGAAGTTAGATGTTCCTCTTCTCCTCTTTTCTCATGCTTAAAAAGTAAGAAACACAGAACTGTAACATTGGGTAATATGTATTTTGTTAGCAAAATGTGGATCAGAGGCCAAAAAAAAAAAAAAAAAAAGCATCCTGGAAAATGAGGTTTTTCAGGCATTTATGAATCTCTAGCTCTTAAACCATTAGATATTGAAAGTGTTATACAGATGGCACATCCAGTCCCCATGGAGTTGCTGTCAGAAACACTGTACCAGATGTACAACTAAGGAACACCAGCATTTCTGGCTGGAATGAAAATTCTGTGAGGCAGAGAGAAGTGGGAACTCACACAAATGGATCAAACTTAATAGTTATTGTGACAGTCCTTCCATAATTATGTTAAACAAATTTAATGGAAATGAATCTCTGCCATTTAAAAACATAAATAAAATTCATCAAATGTGTGAAAGTTACGTATTAAGCAAAGAAGTCGTACCAGTATTTTTTTTTAACTCTGTCAATCAATGTGCCCCTTGCTTAATTGAACATTAGACTGCAGAAGCTTTATATTAATAGCTTGGGGAAATTTTAACAAACAGGTGTCTTTATGAAATTTCCAATAACATGTCTATAAATATAATTTCAATTCACCATAAATAGAAGACAATTCCATTTTTCCCCATTGTGAGCAACAGATTAGTTTTCCATCAGTATAATTTTAATGCTGCAAAACAGTTTGGTAGGAATCAGTATCTGAAAATTCTGTTAGTCACCACTCTAAGTTTTTCATACAACTTTTTCACAAAAGATTTTACAAGCTTGATAGATCTATCCATTTACAACCACTGCTTATCTGCACTGACTATTCAAGAGTTTATTCATCCCCAGTAAATCTTTTTTTTCTTTATCTTCTCCTTCTTCCTGACTTTAATCTCATTGAGAAAATCCCACTATTGCAATACTAATTTGCAGTCTCCTTCATCTGACATTTTTTCAAATGCATTAAATTCTGTTTCAAGACTACTTTTTCTCTGTTAGTTTTATGTGTTTTCTCCCCTTTTTCATTCTTTTCCTATCTTCCAAGTTGCACATAGTGAGAAATCTTAATTTAAAAAAGGCGTTCATTTAGTACTGAAATTACTGTACTGAGATGTTTATGTCTTCTCAGACATGTATCCACTAAAAAAGGACACAGGCTAAATAAATCATACCATCTAAATTATGATATCAGGAAAGAAAAGTATGGAAAATAATATGCTAATACTGACACTGTTGTCAACACTAATACAATGTTGAATATATATTATTTCAGAAACATTATTTCATTATCTTTACACAGCTTGGTACAGTGTGGAAATACACTTAATGGCACTTTAGAAATATGAGACCTAATTATGAGGCCTAATTAACACAATGGTTTTTGTAAGGCAAAAGTGGGCTTTCTCCCACCTCTAAGATCTGGTTCAAAAGGCATCTCCATAATGACAGTTAATATAAGTTTAAAATGTAAAAAATTTAGAAAGTCACACTTAAGGAATAGGACCACATTCCAACCAGCTCTCCTTGTTTGTTTTGTACAACCTCTACTGGTACTGCATTTTAGAAAAAGAATCTTGATTCACTGTAAACATGATTTCATCAGAATTATTTTTTAAAAAACACATATCATTGAAGCATGATTTTAGTTTATCAGCAAACTGTTCTTACCTGATTTGGAACTCAGCAGGTTTTGAAACTATTTTTCCATAACATTCAATGCAAATATAATTATTTTTTTTTAACTTATGCATCTCAGACACTGGAAAAAATTATTCATATGGTAGCCACCATCTTGGGTAAGAATTTCCCAACCAGAATTCTAGTCAGACATTTTTTTCTGCATTTCCACTAGTTTCCTACTTAAAATTCTAAAAAGTCACTCTTCAGCTAATTTTCCTAATTCTTGTAAAAGAAATGTTTGATGAGGAGACCATTTCAAAGGAGGGAAGGTGTGGCCTGCATATGCCTAGATATACTTGACATCATGCATTATATCCTACCTTCTTGTGTTTTATTTTGGTCTCAGTGTCAATAACTAACTTCCAATCTTTAGAGAGGCCCAGATTTTTGTCAAAATTGCTGACTTTTCATTCTTGCAACAAAATTCAACTAAGGTAAGAAAGATGTAAAAATAAATTTCTTCCATTCATTTTACAGGGGAGACTGTTTCTTGATGGATTGGTTGGCTTTATTTCATAAATGGTCCATTATACCTATATAACAAACAACTAACAAAGCACCAACATGCTCCTGAAACCAGATAGATAGTTTTCTCCTTTCTTAAGGTTCTGCAATTAAATAAAAACAATGGCAACAAAAATAGATTCTACAGCCTTACAGAGACACTGAAGAGTATGGACCCTGGAGACTAAGCAAAAGTTGATTCAGAATTGACATTTAACAACTGTCTCCATGAAAATAAGACATATCTGCAACCTACAGCTGAGCAGATCTTCCTAATGTAACCTCTTAATTAGCAAGACAGTTCTTAGTTCCTATAATCTAGTATAACTAATATTTTATCAGCTACTCAAGCTGAGTTGTTTAAATCGGAGCCACACTGCAGAATACAGTGTTTTTCTTTGAACATGGATTTCTGTAAAAAATCTTTATTTCTGCAATTTTAATAGTAAATTGGATGTGCTTTGGGAGCAAGAAATTTAAATTTAATGTGGATCTTAAATTATTTGTGCAAATAATGATAACTGCAATATCAGACACTCCAACTCAACAAAAGACTCCTTGTTATAGCATTTCCTCTACAGATGGTAGGCAAAGTTTATTATATCCTGGAGACATTTCTTGTGATTTCAAAACAGTTCTCATCAGCAGAATTACTGCGTTTTGCTGTTACTATCAAGAACTTCCAGATAATTTAAAAGTGCTGCAAATAAAAGGATACTGCAAGAGAAAGATTACAATCTGTAAATAGATGAATACTATAGTATGTTATGCTGTATGCCCTGGTATTTAAAAACATGGAAAACTGACTGTCATGTAAACCACATGGCCAATATTAACTACGTAATTTATGAAAACTTCGTGCTCTGATGGAAATATAATGAATCTTTGATGATATAATTGTTTTATCACTCATGCAGTTCTAATCTCAGTTTTTAAATTGACACTTGCCACCCATTCTGGAAGGCAGTAGTAAACAGCAATTTTGCTGCCAATGAAAGTGTCAGCCAGAAGAAAAGACATTGGTGAATGTGCTGGACATCATAGGCATACTTAAAAAATAAATTAACATCCGGAGATACAGTAGCCAAGAAATTTAAAGTAACTTGTACATAATTAGAAAAGAGAATGTAACAGATTTGTTGAGACATGTCAGAATTTTAACCAATAGGAAATAAAAGCAAGAAACTAGCCAAAGTTTCAGCAAAAGACTGAACTTTTCATTAAAAATAAATGCTCTCATCTTCATAAAGAACATTCTGCCTAACTTTTCCTTTGTAGGAAAATAGACTAATCATATTTCTGCACATCTAACATAAAATCTGACTCTGGCAGGCTTCCAAACCAGGTGACTTTATTCAATTTTCCTGTTGAGAATTGTCCCTGAAACCTGTGTCATGGGTTCAGCAGTAGCAGTCTTTTTTCCCCTTCTCGGTAGCTGTTGCAGTGTTGTGTTTTTGACTTTCGGCCTGGGAACAGCGCTGATGACACCAATGTTTTTAGCTACGGCTTAGTGATGTTTGGTCTGGCCAAGAACTTTCTGAGCCTCATGCTCTGCCAGGGAGGAGGGGAAGCCGAGAGGAAGCAGAGACGGGGCACCTGACAAAAACTGACCAAAGAGGTATTCCATACCATAGCACGTCATGCCCAGGATGCAGAAACGGAGAGCAGAGACCCGGAAGG
>JAOEHY010041211.1:0-46520 GCA_025447955.1 Psilopsiagon aurifrons
CACTGAGTCTACTGTATCACAAGTTACTGCAATAAAGTACAATGTAACAAGAACCTTAACCCAAAACCCATGTCCGAAAAACACTAACATAATCAAAAATGGATGTAAGTGAAGTATCGCACGCTGATCCTGTGAGAACCAGAACAACAACTTTGAGAGCCCATAAATCAGCATTGTGACGAGCGACTATTAATCCTGTTGTTATCTCAAACCTTCGTGCCCCACGTTGGGCGCCAAAAAGAACTGTCGTCGTTTAAGCTGTAAATCAGCCACGCATTTTATTCACTCACTTCCCCCTCCTAAAAGAACTGTTGTGATTTAAGCCGTAAAACAAGCAGTTTTGTTCACTCACTTCCCCCTCCTTCAGTTCTTTCAGTTTCTTTCCCATTCTGACTCCAGGATTCCAGAATCTGACACTCACCATCCTTGCACTTCTGTACTGATGTACCATGATTATCAATTACTACTGTAAGAAAGCCTATTTGACACACATAGGCAAGTAGAAAGGTCCAATAATTTGGTTGAAAAAAGAGATTAAAAATTAGCATTTGCACTCTAAAACATCGAATTTATATTGTATAAACTAGAAAAAGGTGCCTAAAAGCATAATAAAACAGCATGTGAATTCACATGAATAAAGTGTCAATGCTATATGACATGTTTGAAATGAGCAGATACTTATAAATAATGCACTAACTGTTCTGGATACAATAGTAATAAAAACCAAACTCCAAAGTTGACAAAAGGCTTAGTGCTGTAATATTTGCTGCACTCTAAACAATTTAGAGAGAGCTGGAAAAGACTCAGATTTACCCGTCACCCTTACTCATCTTGGCATGTACCAGCAGGTACAAGTCCAATTTCACAGTGCTGAAGAGCTAGATTTTACTTATATATTAGTTAAATGGGATGGGTTTTCTACATTTCTTTTACCCTTTTAAATAAGAGTACTGCACCCAGAGAATGAATAGCCTTTATTCTCTTGTTATAAGAACTAAACCAAGAAACACCACAAAGACTTACTTATAATTTTAGATGTTAAAAGCACAGAGTTGTTCAGTTCAAGGACATTTCACTAGAAACAATACAGAATTTTGCCATCCACTGTATCTCTCAATACTAATAACAACTGAAAACATTTAGAAGAAAGTTAGAAGTAAGCCAACTCTGTCACTGGAAGCTGCCATTTTTAATTAAATTTGAAGTGAGAATCTTTTTTCATATTTTGATTTATATTTGATTCTTAGTATCACTATTAATTTTAATTAACATTTTAAAGTCAAAGCACACCTTTTATTTACTGCTACATCCATTTTCACTGATTTTGAATTATTTTATACTGCTGAATTGTTAGTGTTTAGACTTCTGAAACATGGCAAATGCAGTAGAACCTCCATAAATTATTTACATTTTTAAAGACCAAAAGCTCACTAACATTTGCCTGGAAGAGCACATTTGTGTTTTGCTCTGAAGCCAAAAATGTAAAATTAACATCTTCTGGCCCTATTCTTTTCTCACTCTGTCAGTATTATTCTCAGTTAGAATGGTGCAAACAAGATAAATCAAGCCTAGGGCATATAAAGACCTCAAAGAATAACCCACTTAATGGTTTCAGAGCTCTTCAGTGAACTTTAATTTTCAGGTGCTACAAAAGCAAAACACTTGCAGACACACCCAATAACATCAATATTGAGAAAAAAGTATCAATAACAGAAAACCCCACTTCAGGATTTCAAAGTGTAGAGGTAGTACTTACATACTGACAGCCTTGTCAGCTTTACTGGTAATGGTGAAGGGAAGAAAGGGGCAGTGAGGCAGACAGAAGGTATACCTGTGTTCTTCAGGGAATCAGGATCAACAAAGAGCATGCTGCTGAGGTTAATGAAGATTTATCAGTAGTAAATGAATGCAAGCAGTAATTGATCTAAAGTCCAAAATATGAGCAGATATCCAGTGGCAAATGGCTATTTGTTGTTTCTTTGTTGTTTTAGGGGGCAAGGAAGAATTAAAACACACAGCAAGACTTAAAAGATTTTGAGATGGCATGAAAGGTTATGGTTTACCTAATTAACATGAAATTTATCAATTATTTCCCTTTTAAGAAGTCATTGGTGACCTAGCTCTTCAAAAAAACTTCAATTTCACTACAGTACATTCCTCTGCAAATACACTTATTTAACAATAGTTAAGGCAGCAGCATTACTTTCATTCTCATAGCAAGTTAGAACAGTTCTGATTTAAAAAGAGACCTCCTCACCTTATTCATACTTCAATGAACAGGTGAAGCTGCTACCAAAAGAAATATTGCCAAAGATACCCATCTCTGCTACACCCACTCTATGTCAGCACAGGCATTTTCACAGTGATGAGACAAACTGATCCAGGTTAGAAGTAAAGCATTTTTCCAGGGTAGCTTGAAGCTCCATTTGGTATCTGGTCCGGTTAAGCAACTTCATGAACACTTGTGCTGCTACAACAAATACACACAAACTACTGAATAATTGTGTGAGAAAACAGAATGTCAACTTTTATCAAGCTGGAGAGTTTAATTGTGACACCGCCAAGCCCACACATCACCCAGTGGGAGATTCAGTCAGTGAAAGATGCCTTCCCATTCAATAGCTGACAATATTTGCGTGAGATGGAAGTTGCAGAGAACAATGATTTTGGAATAAAGACCCTTAGCAAAAAAAAAGAAAAAGTGACACCTTCTGCAATAGTCTCACTGTAATCTGTGTTGTGAAATAGCTCTTCTCAGAGCTCTAATTCAGCAGTGTCTCTCCACTTGCCATCCAATACATGAAAATGAATAATGATTTAGGAAAAGAAATGCTAAAAAGATGTTTTCTGCCATAAGGGGAGGAGTGAGAAAGAAGGAGAATAAACTTCAGACCTCATAGCCAGATTTTCAGCCACAAGATATAATGATATCTATTTGTGATGTTAGAGTATTCCTGATCTCAATTATGTCCTTCCTACTGAAAATTTTACGTTAGGTTGCAGGATATTATAGGTGGGGCATCATAATTCACATTGGTTGAAGGCTTTCTTTAAATATAACTTGTTTCTTGGTCTTGCCAACTGAGTTGTTTTAGTTAAGCCCCATTAGTGCTGTTCTGATGTCCCTACAGCCACTGTCCCTAAGGATTAAGGCATAAGAATGACTGTTGCATCATTAATCTTATCACTAAAAGTATTCTTTTGTTAAATTCTGGGGCATTTGAAAATATTTGGAAGCATTTGGAGCATGTGGAAAGCTTAAAAAATAGAATTAACATGAAATGAACTTACAGATTAAAAAAAAAAAAAAAAAAAAGGGCAGTAAAAATTATAACTAGAGACTGCAAAAAAGTAAATCACAACTGACCTGATTGACCTGGCTTCTTGGTTAGGATTCTGGTAAGACACAGAGCCATCATTAAACACTGAGAGCTATATTGAGGCCAGATATAAGGATGCACACATTAAAACCACATACTTTTTTTTTTTCCATCTTCAAAACATTTATGTGCAGACAGCTCCAGTCTAGAATCAGCATAACTGTTGTGATGTAGTGCAATACAGGTCAATGTGCTAGAAGAACACAATTCAAAGTACAATTGCCTTTAAATGCTTTGGACTGGGAATAAGTTCCAGTTCTGTATTTCCCTTCAAATATGTACTAGAATACACCTGCTACACCATTCAGGATACTGAAATAACAATACACAAGTATTTCTACCACTGTTAGTAACTGCCCAGGTACTATAATACATATGATATAGGGACCTACTGATCTAACTCTCAAGTCTTCAAAATAAAGGCGAGTCCTGCACATTTAGTACATCTAAAGGCACTGTGGAACAGCAGAGTAAGTGGCAATACAGTGAAAAAAATCAGTCACAGAATACACTGTCACATGCATAAAAGCATTAAGCCTAGAAACAAGGTTGCAACATGAAATGAAAAGACAAGAACCTGCTAAGAATATTGGCTGGACAGATCTATGTTTTGTAAGCAGTTTGCAAAGTTTGCAGTTCCGTTTTGGTTGGCAGAGGAGAACACGTTGAGAGTGCCTGTAGAGGATGAGCAAGGCACTGAAGACAAAGCTTATGGACTAAATAGCAAAGCCTGCATAGAAAGGTCCTGCTTAGCTCCATCCTATAAAGTGATAAATGCCAGAAAAGCATGGTGAAGCAAAAGTTTCAAGATGCATGGAATGCTTACTGCACAGGAATGTAAAGTAAATGGGATGTGCTGCAACTTCAACTAGAACACTATTGAAAATGGTCAAAGAACAACTTTTAGGGCTAAGACAGAACATTTATTTTGAAAGTTAACAAGGTAAGCAGTTTTTTATTGTTGTTTCAATAGTAAAGTAGTAAAGCAGATTTGCAGTTGTAAATGAAAACAGACATGGAAAAGGAGGGTGCGAGAAAGGTAAAGAAAGATCGGAGAGGAAAAAAGGGCAAATAGAGGAAAACTAATAAAATCATAGAAGGTATTGGACACGGTGAGTCACACTGAATTCTGCCAGTTCACATAAAACAAACAAAATTCTGTGCTGAAAGTATGTATGAGGCAGTGATTTGATGCAGGTGCAAATTCCTGATGGAGCAAAGAAAGAAGAAGGGAGGTTTGTAATAAGGAGTAGTCTAAGGAAGACCAAGAAAAGTAAATAGCACAATACAAATAACAGTGTGGAAAAGCACAATAGTTTATATGGCTTACAAGCCAGTTCCTACCCAGTGCCTACATTTCATCACCCCATAGTTGACAAGCTCTTACTGGAAAGATATGGAACTGGAGAAAGCCAGGACTGCTGCTGCAGGACTTGTAATGAGAGCCTGAAACAAACAAAGCAAAACCAAGGCAAAAAAATACAATGCTCACACAGCAATGCCTTACACAAAGCAGAAAATTACGCTTTTCATTCTTAGCACTATCTCAGACTAATAATTTGAAGCTGATTTATTTTCTTTCCATCAGACGTTATGCTACACAAAATTCAATGAGATATAGAATGTCCCAGATGAACACAATATTAAATAAAAACTACAAAGTAATCTCATCTTCTCTCTATACAAAAAAAAGCAAATAATTTCCTGTTGAAAGGTAAGCTGGAGGCAGCAGACAGTAGCCTTCCATGCAGAATGGGACTACAGAAAACAATTTAATAATCAGCATTTTTTACGACCTGACATGTGCTGTAGTTAGTGAGCATTAACAATGATTTATACTCAAGAATTAAAGAGAATGAAGGCTGGAAATGACAGCCAGAACCAGAAGAGCTGCTGGTCATTGTCATCATGACAAAGTGGGGTTTTTTTATTACAACAGACAGATGGCAATTTTAACATAAAAGCACTTGCTACCCTGTCGTACTGGTCAGCATGACCAAGCTTCCTCAAAAGAGTTCACACAATGCAAAACAAATCATCTCAGTAAAAGCTATTAGTTTGCATGACCTTTCTGGAACAGGGAACTGAAGTCATTCATTTTACTGCAGCACTGTTAGCAAAAGGCTGACAGGAGTACATAGCTTTCTATTCCAAGGTACCATTACCTACATTACATGTCTGCATAAACAATGGTGAGCCAGCCTAGGATAAGTCAGTCTGTCAATATTCAACAGTGCAAAAAAGGCAGCTCAACATTGGTAGACAAAATTCGATACACATTCTCTGATGTGTTTTCTGGGGAAAGGATCTTTGAGAATATAGTCTTTGCAACACTAAACTGTGTGATCAGATGTGTTCTCTCTGCTTTAGTAACAGACTCATCAGTGTATCACCTGTTCACTCAGCAGCTTTCAAAGGCTCTGTGTTAGCAGTATCCTTACTTTCCAGAGATAAATATGAGTAGCAGATGACTTGAGATGTCATAAAAAAAGTCAAACAGCTAGTGTAGCAAACGAACCTGAAACTTTCCGAATTTAGCTTCACTACTGATAGGTTTGTGTACTCTCCAGAGACTGGGGAACATACACTTGGATTGCTGTGCTCCCTCCTACCCAAATCTTCCAGCAGAGAAATACAATAAGCCTTCAAATCACTCATTACTCATCAGTTAAATGTCTCACCACAAGCACACTGATACTGTATCTCAGCTCTTTGCCCTCCAGCCACTTTTCAGCTCACTATTTATGCAGGGTCTGCTGGGAGCATACTTCAAATACTACTGTTCAGAAATGTATGCATCATAGTTGAGTATACACAAATCCAGGGATGTACATATATTATCCTCTAAAAAATACAAGATACTGAAATATGCACCATGCACATGGTACATTATATACCACTGAGATTATCTGGAGATGCCAAGTATGGCAATATACAAGCTGAAGAATTTCTCAAGTGCTCAGAGCAGTATTCCTAGACTCAATGCATTACACTTAAGGTAACCTATAACTAGTAACTTCAAAACTAGAGTAGGGTCTCAGATCAGAGTTCTCAATCAGAAAGCTAATTTCTCCAGTCTTGAAATAACTGCGCACTGAAAGAAGTGCTTTAATCTCAAATGCCAAAAATGGGATTTCAGCTTGTTGAATCAGAAGCAGCTCTATAGCATACCACATAGTGATCTCTGAACTAACACTCGAGAAATGAACTCAAAGGCAGAAATTGTATTTGATTCATTAGCTCTGTTCTGCCCTGGGCTGAGTACAACTCTTCATCATCTTGAACATGGCTAGAAGTATTGTACCATCTCTCAAAATTACAGTACCCTGGTTCATACAAATTCATAGATATTAGTAGATTTTGTGGTTAGTGTCTAAATGTAGAACAGTGCTCAGCAATGACAATGGTAGCAAATTTGACCACTTGTGTGAAAACAATTTCCAAAGGGGTATAAGGCAGTTTCACAAATTATAAAGGAATCTTTTTAGTGCATATTTTACATCATTATTGCTAAGATTTAATATTTTATTGCCCAAGTACTATTATATATATTACATATATTATTATAATACATATTACATACATTATATTATATATTATAGTATATTATTAGTAATAACAATATAACTTGAGACTTAAAGTAATAAAATTAACACTCAACTTCCTTGAGGAATTGTGACTTTCACATTACCCATTGCCTTATGTTACACCTTCAGTTTCAGGAAAGAAGAAAGATTAAAGGTCTCTTCACATTTTAGTCCATACTAGTACTAGTTTATTTAGCTCATTACTGAACTTCAGCTACTACATGGCAAGCCACTGTTCTACACAGTTTTCAAATCAGGTTTTTGCATATACAAAGGTAGCTTCTCCCTCTAGCAGAAGCTACTAAAGCCACTAAAGCCCTAAAGCCACTCAGGCAGAGAGGATCAGTTCACAGTTTAGTTTGAAGACTTGTGACAGGGCAGTTCTAAGGATCTGACAGCCAGTACTGGAATGTAGTAGCATGGCTGGGCTCCCTTGATGAAAAAAATTCAAGACTGCGTTTAAGAATAAACTTGTTAACTTTGCATATTACTTTCCTGATAGAAAAGCTTTGAGACTACTATTGTGATAGCACAGCACGTCTTTCCTGTGCCATCTGTCCTCACAGCACTGCCATACAACTAATGACAGTTACCCAGATCAACCTGAGATCCTTTCTACAAGGGATCCCATCCCCAAATACTGATAGAATTTGCAGTATCCCAAATTCAACTAAATCTACAGTCATCTTAAAGATACTGTAGATAAATAAAGGTAAAATCTAATGATCTCTCACATTTTAGACCTATACCAGGATGTCTTCAAATTCTAACTCTCCCCCAAATCAGTGCAGCTGATACCCCAACTGTATCACACTATCAGAAACACAGGTGTACTTCTTCACCATTCCTTGACTCTGCCAAATCTTAACCTGTGATAAGAACCCTCATAACACTGATACACCCACACAATCACGCTTAACACATGCCCCCATTCCCCCAAGTTATGTGACCTTATAAAAGTCTATTCCACCTTAAAAAAAACCAGCAGCATTGCTATGGAGTACAGAAGTCAGATGCAGTCAGTGTCTGTTTATTATCTTTGGCATAACTCCTTGGCTTTACACTGATACTTATTCCCAAGAGTTTAGCTTGAAGAGATAAAATTGTGCACATTTGTCTGACTTTTCCCAGAAGCACAAGTATTTCCCTGCTCAACGTGACTCTCTGACTCTCCCGTGCCATACTTTAACTGTAAGCCTCCTCTTTCCCACTGACATCCACTACGAATGACTCAACAGTCTCAAAAAACAACATTCTTTTGAAAAATAATCCAAATTATTCCCAATTTGACTGTTTAGAAGCCACTGGACTTAGAACATGAATAGGATCCCGAAATGTATTGCTAGGGTAGTCTACACAATCTTACAATATCACAGAGAAAATAAATGTATAATTCCAGGGCATCATTATGTTTAGATCCTTGATATATACCACAAGCAATTTTTATTCTTACTTCAAGCCATCAGAGGATTTGGATTGGTTTCTAATTAGATTACACATGAGCATTTTCTTTTTTCCCTTATTTCCTGATGGCTGACCTAGTGCCTCTCTATCAATAAAAGGAGAAAGATGTCTATAGATAGCAACTCAAGAACAGAGCAGAACCAAGTGATCTGCTGACTACAAGGGAAACAACCTTAGCTGAAGAAACATACTTCCGTAAGGCAAATGGAAAGCATTTTAACAAGTGGATGAGTAAGATTCAACAAGAGGTTGGCATTTACATGAAGAAAACTATAGACATCTACAGTCCTCCAAACAAGGAGTGATAGAACTATATCATATAGATTTCCTTTGGAATGCACCTTTGTCAGTGGTATATCTACCAAGATCATCTGCAGCAATACTCAGAGCAATAATGTTTTTATTTTTCCAGTGATAACTTATTCAGGAAAGCCAACTTTTATATTTTACCTAAGTAGAAGTAGCCAGCCTTTACTCTGAGTGTTTGCACAGTGTTTGGTCTCAACTAAGAGTCAAAGCCAAGAAACACAAAATTAAATTGTTGAGATTACTGTATCAAGACTTTTTCAGTGAACTAGCTGGTGCAAAGAATGACATTAAGTGAAATAGTCCTCAAAATCTTCTCAGCTGACAAAAGACAAATTTAAGTACAAGACAGGGCAACTTTGTAATACATTAGTATTTACTTACGTAACTTCAGTGTAAGTAGTTAAGATCGGTAGAATTTTTTTAGTTATAAAAACCATGCATGCAGTCTGCTTCAGGCATTAACAATAAAAACTTGTGTGTTATCTCTCTTTTAAACCAAAATATTTTTAGTAAATAAAAAAATCTTCCTTAAAGGCACTTCAATTCTAGAAATGCATTTCATAGCCAATAAAAATTGCCTGAGTTAAGAAAAAGAACAATGAAAGTGATAGCAAAACGCTAGCCAAAGAGTGATACAAGTCGTTATATTCCCAAGCCTGCAATAGGCCCACAAGGTTGAGGAAAATCATTCAACACTCCTCTACTACCATTCAGTAAAATGCATGGTGCAGAAAAGAAGAAATTGCAATAATAAACAATCCGTTGAAGGATGATTTATCAGGCCTTGTTTGGGTTAAGTGTTCATTTGTAAAAGGTTAGTAGATGATTAGCAGATGTTTTAAGTCTTTGTTATTATCACAAAAAGTATGCTTCATATACATTAGAAAGAAAGGCTGTAGGAGTTAGTGATTTATGAGTATAAGCTATAGTCATGACTTAACTAATGACCTGTGCACCCTCTTGGGAAATATTATTTATTATTGATGCCTTCTAATCACAAATTAACCAATTAAAATTCACCCTTATATAAATTATGACATATATACACATCTGCTTAGGAGTCTAATGGTAGAGCTGTAACATCATTGAACACACATTTATTGAGACTTGTCAACCTACAGTTTCACAGCAGGGCAACTATAAACAATACATTGAAATACAGTGCCTCACACAAGCACGTGCATGCAGTCATCTGCTACCGAGTAAAAGGATGAATCAGTACCTTCAAACAGGCTTGAACTTCATGGAAGTGTGGTGGAGATGATTTGAGGAAAGAGTCAATGCTATCACATATGAAGTTTAGCAAGAAGGTATAAATGTTAAAAATGGACAACCGAGCTACTATTAGGAGACATTGTCTAGGATTATGACTAGCAATAAAACCACATTAGATAAATGGTTACTTTCCTTAAAAGAATTGCTAATTTAGCACAGACAAAAGTCAGAATACTTCCTTTCAAGGGTAGCACTAGTATAGCTGCAATAGTCTAAGCAGATAAGACACACAGTGTTAGAGACTAAAATTAATATCTTATTAAATTAGCTGTTTATTTGGAAAAAATGCAATTGAGGCTTACCTGGTTTCTTCAGATGTAATAAAAATATAAGCTTGCAAGTTAAAGCTCAAAATGTGAGCGTTAAGTTTACTCACGTTTTCATTCCTTAAACTGTCCCTTTCACAGTAACTTGTTCTTGTTCCACAAGCCATAAATTACATTTCCTTATATTTCCCACAAGAGAAGGAAACCACACTGAAATACCTTTTCACACCAATGGGCTCCTTCTGCTCCATAGGTAGCAATAGCTTCTTCTCTCAGGTAGTTTAGCTAGATATATTAACCAATCAGACCAAAAACAGTTCTCATTTTTCATTTAGCTTTGAAGTTTGCAGCTTTTATTTCAAACATGAAGACAGCTTGTGGAACAGCACACTACTATTTCCTGTCAACCACATGGTTAGTCTAACAAATGGTATTACTGCTATTGTACATACACATGCTTAATAAATAGTCTTGACACTTTGAAGACCTAAAACTTTGTTCTAAGTCGAATTGATCAATTTTAACATGCTCACAAAACAAATTGTGTCTGAATGCTGCGTGAATACTGTTAGCATGGAAGGGATCTGAAGAATTCAGACCAAGCCTCCCTAACCATCAAGTCTTTAGCTATTGCAATCTGTAAATAATGCTCATTGAATACATAAGGCTGCTTTAAAGGAAAAAGAAATAATCTTTATTTCATACCCCTTGTAGAATGGAAGAAAAGCAAGCAATATGTATGTTTAAGTAGGAAAAACAATGCAATGGCAAGGATTGCAAAGCAACGGAATAAATTCCTTTCAAGCAGTACAAAGTCTCCACTGCTACCATATTTAAGAACAAACTAGGAAATCATTTGACATGAATAAGCATAACATGTCCTGTATTGCACCTGTGATGGACTAAACAATCCCATCAGACACCTTTGAACTGCTGTTTCCATAATAAGATTTACAACTTCAGACCTATTTGCTCTGAATTTGGGACAGAAGCTAGATACAGCCTGAGAAGTTACTTGGAATGTGCACAAGCTAAGTGAAATTTAAACAGAACTGCATGCAATGTACAACAATGGGGAAAACCACAAAATGATAAGCATCAGTATTTTTAGAGAAGAATAAAAGTAAGCACAAAGAACTGTGTGAAACCCATCAATTTTCTTAAGGAAAAAAAAAAAATGGTGGACAGAAATAATCTGCCAATCACTTAATAGAATAAAGGGTGGTGTGGGGGTGGAATTTGGCTTTTTTTTTTAATTATTATTTATTTAATTCTGCCCTCAAATTGCTTTTACATCTTGCAGAATATGCCATCTGTCACACCCAAGCAATCCTTCACATGAGTGAATTTTATGCTAAGTAAACATTTGGAATGTAAAACCTCCAACCGGAAGTTGGCTGCTTTTCCACATGAAGAGAAGGCCTGGAAAAGCTAATGGGTCAGTAATAACAAGCTTCACCACAGCTGTTTAACTACATCTTACATGAGTGTAACTAAACTGATCTCCAGGAGATAATTTTAGACAGTATACAGTAGATCCAAGGCATTACCCTTATTAATTAAAACCACTATAACAGTATAAAAGGTAAAGTTAAATCATAGCAGGGTTGCTTTTAAAGTGCTTAAAGTCGGGACCTAATTAAGAAAATATAATTAACTTAGGAAACAATTCATCCTTGACTGAGCTATGGTCATCTTAAAACACAAATCCGTTTCTTTTCAGCATCTGTGCCAGATGTCGATGATCCTGACCTTATACTATCTTCCTATGTATCTCAACTAAAAACTTTTAAAATCCATGTAACTCGAGGAGGGGGGGAAACACCTTCAAATTGAGAGCACTTTTCAAATGCATCACTCAACCCCCCAGCTTTTCCCTAGTTGACAGAGATTAACCTGAAAAAGAAGTTCTACAGTATAGAGCTGCCCCCAAAAGAAGAAATGTGTCAGCTGGCAGATATCAGTCCTACCTTTTTTTAACCATAATGGGTCATATTTACCACTGCTTCCAAATGTTCAGTGTGACATCTGGCACACAAATAACCAATTACAATTAATTCCACTTGACTGCAATTTGAATTTGTTTTCTGCTTCTATCATTTAACATTAATTTGGACACACAGTGCCATCTATCCTGTACTACTCTTTACATGTCCTCCAAGTTGTTAATCCCAAAGGTATCATTCCAGCAAAGTGCTCATTAAAAACTGAGCAACTGCCCTATCTTAGTAAGTGTGGAAGGTCAGGCAGAACATTAAGTTAGCCAATAATTTCAACTACTATGTTTAAAGTTATAATTTTAAAGATTAATAAGTGGAGAAAAAATTATACATCATAATTTAGCGATTACTTGCAACAAGTAGATTGATTTATTTCTGTCCAAGAGCATCACCTTAGACATGCTTATAAACTTAATCTCTGAATCTACTCTTTTTCTAGTCAAAACTTCAAATGTTCTACTATGATCAGTTTGAAGAGGTAAGCACTGACCTGTTTGATATGCACTATAACTCCTGAATCTTCACACACCATAAGCACAAAATTGTTTACTAACTACTTGGAAAGAGTATTTTTAAGGAAGGAAATTTTAATCTGTTCCACTTGAACACTAATATAAAATGACAAGATTCTAGGCCATGGGGTTTTTAATAGGAGCATTTTATCAAAGTGCTGCTGAGGCCTTTGATGAGGCTGCTCAGACTTTTGTTTTAAATAGTAGCATGAATACACCAGCCTTTGCTTGTGTTCGACCTCCCCTGTCCATTAAGGTTTTGGACATTGGAATGTCTTATTGAGACAAGCTTACATACAGGCTTCAGCCAGAAAAAACAATATGTTATTTAATGCTTTCAATTAAAGCTTCAGGAATTAAACAAAGTCTCTTATCAAGGCCTAGACTCAAGTCTCATGCAGATATGAGTGCCACATCATTAGTCAACCTAATAAAAGCTTTAAAATAATATCCTGAAAAATGGAACAATAAGCCAAATCAAAGTTTTTCCACACAGTACTTAAAACTGAATAACAGTTTGAAGTTACTCACTTAAACAAAACCTTCTTTAAAGCACATGGGTCTTGAGGAAAATTACCTACTAGTTAGCCACCGTATGCAGTTTCCCAGTTTATTAGAGGGTCAGTTTATAAAACCAGTAAGAGTAATGGCACAACACTAAATTAACAAGTCAAAATAGAAAGGTGCGTTTGGGACATTATTATGGATCTGTAGTATATCCAAATAAATTAAGACTATCATAATAATTAAGCCAGGGATTTTACAGTGATGAATGAGAAGCCATCTTATTTAAAAAAATAATAAAAAAACCCAGTGCTGTTTCAAATTCTAAATGTATAATAGTCTTTTCGCCTTCCAAATTCAATAGTATTAAGCAGATGAGAACCACAGGGCAGAAAGGTTACTATTACTAATTTGTCTAATACTCCAGAGCATTAGCAGAAGAATAAGATAGTGCAGATACCTTATAGGCTGTATAAAATGGCATTTTTGAAGTCAATATGAGCTAAAAATCTTTGCTGAGGTCAGCTACTCATTAATAAAGGAAAGTGTGCCACAATCTAATGTCTGGATCAATGTAATTGCAAGGAGAGATAAAAGGAAACTGCATACATTAAGAATCTCACTATAAATTACACAGGTCCCCTTATCTCACTCCCACTGAAGTCAACAGCAAATATTCATCAGCTTCAATAAGATTGCTGATGGGACCTAAATTATCCTTTCCTGTACATCATAAGGCCTGTAATTTCCATCTTTCACTGCTTGATGAGAGGTAACCTCACAGTCATGTCACTGTAGCTAGCATTCCCTTATTTAAATAAGGGATCTAGAATTAAGTCATTTCCCTTTATTACCAACCTTCTCTGAAGAAAATTAACACCAGCTCAGAGTTCTTACTGGTTAACTGCTCAATTTTGCTGAAACTAGATATATGATGGGATAGATATTGAGTGAATTTTGACAGTTGGAGATATTAAATAGCGCACACCTCAGTGATTCAAGTAATTTTGAGAGGGGTAAGTACAACATAGAAGTAGACCACTAATCCTGAAGAATGCATTTTAATAACAGGTTAAGCATGGAGTCCCATTAACAGAAACTTCATTACAGTTTTTCCTATTTTCATTTGCTAGATGTAACTAACCATGAACTTTATCAAATATATCTGATACTTGAAGCAGGCAAGATCATCATATGCTTTATGTACATTTAATGTAAGCACAGCATCTATTGAGTGTGGAAGACAGGCTCCAGGTTAGTGAGTCTTAAGGTCAGCCCATGAGACCAGATAAATCTTGTTCTTCCTTTAAAATGCTTCTTCTGCACAGAGATAATATATACTAAGCAAAACAGCAGACAAACTCAGTCTGATCCATATACACCTGCATATATTACCTGTGGACTACAGTGGGAAACCAAATTCAGCATCACTATTCCGTTGTAAATGCTTTGTTGATATATTGTATACATGCATAATATGTATACACAAAGTAGATGCACACAGCTGCTAGGACTGGCAAAGTCACAGGGACTAAGAAATATACTCAGTCTTTTCTCTTTCTTTGTTTTTTTTCATCTAATCACCCCCAGGATCATCAGTTCAACTGTAGATGAGAGAGGAACAGGGAGATGCTGCGCTGGTTACATTCCTGCCACAGAAATAATACAATAACATACCTTCTTCCTTCAGTAGCTGGGAATGAAGATTTGAATGCATGGTTTGGAAGGGTAATATTGTTAGATCCATGAGGTTTTTTAAAAAGCAAAGTGTTGATGACTACAGAGCTCATAGTGTCATACAGGAGACCATTAGAGACTAGTTGTAGCCCCTTTTACCAGCATTATAAAGCACTTCATCATATAAGAACAGAATATTACATATTTTTTAGCCATTAAGAACTTACCTATGAAACTCCTAAGAAGTGCTATGAAATATGTCATGCCTTTCCCTGATGAGAGAGAGAACAAACAAAGCCAGAGATCAGCCTTGGGATGCACTGATGCATTCCAATTTCATTCTTTATTTCTGCTTAGGCTCTAACATATTTAGGGGAAAAAAAAAAAAAAATAAAAACCAAAACCAAACAAACTCAAAAACAAGCAAGCATATTATAGTTCTAACACAAACCCCAGCAGCCAGGTTATGTATCAAAAGGAGAGAGAGGAATCATTTCAGGTTTCTAACAGATAACTAGCAGAAGCACTTAAGTCTGAGTATAATAGAGTACGAATGCAGTACAAACAACAACCAAATCACTCTTCACACCCTCCACCTGCCACCCTGTTTTAATTTCCTTTCTTTGGTAATTCCCTACTCTGATGGTTAGTCCCTCCAAAAAGTTCTATCAAAGCTCCATCATTAGAAATAGTCACTTTTTTTAACAATCCAATTTGCAGAAGTGTTAAAAGAAGCCTTCTAATTCCTAGGGGTCCTGCAAAAAGTAGCTGTAAATTCCCATCTGAACTTGCTCTCAAATCTTCAAGTTAAGTAGGGGGTTTTCTGTTATTAAGGCTTAATTCCTCTTCCCCCCTGGATATTCATGGGTGATTACCAATACTTGTGTTTCTTTTAAAGTATGTCACTTGTATATCCCAAATTCATGATAATCTTTCCAACATTGCACTATATTGGTAGCTTAGCTATTACACCAGCCATATCTGTTAACCCTGTGTTACCCTGAATATTGCATTAGAAACTCCAAGTCAAAAAAAAAAAAAAAAAAAATGTTTTCATGAGTTTCATTTCTTGATTTTTTGTTTATAAGGGAAATTCTTTCTTATGGAACACCTAGGAAGGACCAAAACATATTTCTAATGAAGGTCAACTTTAGTGAAGGGGTGGCAGCCAAGATTGTTTTAAATTATTTCAGTCTACACTTGGGGAGGAGAGAAAAAAAAAGAATGCATAGTACAAATAATCAAAAAGCGCATGTAAGTCTTCCAGCAGCAATCATTTAAGTTGCTATTGAAAGAAACTGTAAACATGCAATGTGCATATTCTTTAATTTCTCAGTCTCCTTTCAAGGAAGCATTTAGTGTGGACATGAATATGGAACTAACTTACAACACCAAATATTTTTTTATGCAAAAAAGCTTTAAATGTTTATGCTGTACATGTGCTTTGTCATTGAAATGCAGAACACTGACAAAGACACCGATGAAGTAAGTTCAGAGCAAAGCTTACACAAAACCTATAACTATCCAAATGAGGTTTCAGGGAGCAGGGCTGAGGAAAAGGTTTTATGGAAGCATTAAAAAGTTCCAAATAAGATAAAGTTATGGTCTGCTGAAAACAGAAAGGTGCATTAAATAATATTTGGGATAAACTACATTCAGAAAAAAATAATAATTACAACTACCATGAAGTATCTCTTGCATATTAGAAGCTCAATCATGCAGTCAAGATCCTAAATTACGAGTCAGCTTGACTATAGACACTGTGTGCTGAGAGCAAACTTCCATAGGTCTTGCTTCATTCCTGCTTGTGTTGCTCCTGTATTGCAAAACCCACCGGCTCCAACAGGCAATATGCTTGAACCACTGTTTTTCTACTTAAAATGATACTGACAATGGCCGAGGGTTACAAATAGCTGGTAACCCTCAACACCTCTCCAAAAGTATCACCTTCAGAGACCAGTTATGGAATGTATGTCATGTTTTCACATTTTTTTCTTTGAAAGAAGAACTTAAAAAAATATATCTGTCACTTCAAAGTTATAGAAAGACAAAATTAGGGTTGATTTTGTTTTGGGGTTTTTGGCCATTCCTTTTTTCAGGAAAGGGTGCTAAAATACCATATGTACCAAATACTTCTAAGACTGTCCCCAGTGGGGTTTTTATATGTGATATTAAACCTCCTCACAAAAGTATACAAAACCCTGCTCAAAACAGATTTTTTTCCCCTTTATCCACTTGCACATTTGGATAGCTGACTGATGAAGTACAAAGGAGAAATTTTGTCATTGCATTGGCTGGTTTTTGTGAGCAGATGGTTCTTCAGACTCTCCTGATTTACCTTTAAAGTGAATATAAACTCAACCTGCAAACAGGATCATTTTAAAGTATAATTACAATGCAAGAGCCCATTTTCAAAATCTACATGCACAGAACAATAGTTTTTATCTGTGTAGTGTTAAGCTGGGCTGCCTGAATAATTAACACAAAGCAAAAAGAAAATACAAGGGAAAATCAGACGCATAGCACAGTCATCAACGAAGTGTTGTTACAGTATTTCCCTTTAAATAAAGCTGGCAGCTGTGTGGGGTAAGCTGCCTTCCCCCTTTCCTGCAGCTATGCCTTGAAAGGCTAGCTGGTCTGAGGCTCACTCATAGCAAGCTAGAGAGGGAAGACTAGCCTAATACAGGCTGGATAGGAAACGTGTTCATTCAGTGGAGAATGAGCCCGCTTTTTGTCAGAGCTCTATAGCACTTCCAGCACTATTATTCATGAGCAGGTGCACATCCTATGAAAGTAATCTTTCGCAAGTGAGCTATTTCTAGAAAACACTGATCTAAAGTCTGTAAAGGATTCCAGTGCAAGAGAGATGGAGAACTGACTGGGAAATAAAGTCAGGTTTGGTAACTCAAAACAGTGAAAAGTTACTTCTATGTATTTCTTAAACACAGCTACAACTAAGAAAGCTTGATTTTTCCCAATGAAGCACCATGAAATTTGAGCAAATTTACAAAATTTGAAAGCAGCCCTATCTTTCACACAGTTCCAGCATTATTATTAGTACCTCCGCAACAATCCTCCCACTTAAGTTCAGCAACTAGTTTCTGAACAAATCCTGGGTAATAATTCCAAATCAATCCACTAATTCCACCCCAAAACTACTACTTTTTCCTTCCTTGTTCCACCACCTTTCCAGGGATGGAGATGAGGCTAATTGGGCAGTAGTTTCCCAGGTCCTCCTCCTTGCCCTTTTTGTAGATGGGAGTAATAAGGGTCTTCCTCCAAACACAAGGCACCTCACGCATTCTCCATGATTTTTTCAACCTCGGCAGCATCCAATGTAGGTACATGGTTGAAAACTCACTTATCTATCTCTGCCTCAGCTCCACTAATACTACACAGCTGTATTATATATGTATATGCATATATGTATATTCATTCCTGAAATAACCTATAAAAAACATAGCAAGACCACAAAATATAACCCTATGCCAACAAGTTATTTAGAGGTAAGGGGAAGCTACTTGATTAAGACTTACAAGATCCCATGGCTATAATATAGGGATGATGCCTCTTAAAACGATCAGCCTATCCACCAACACTTGTAGGTCTGCTACCTGTTACAAGAGGACCTCAATACATTCGCACTTTGTGAGGGTGCCAGCCTTTTCCTCAGAAGAGGCATCCAGGTATCCATTGCAGGCCACTGCCTTACTGATACCTCTTTCCTTACCAGCTCTGATGACTTCTTAGGGGACTCTAGAGCAGACACTGAATTTCGGCCCCGAGTAGAGTAGAATGGAGAGGACACCATTGCAGCAGAGGCTTAGAGCACCGAGCACCGAGCACCGAGCACCGAGCGCCGAGCACCGAGCACCGAGCAGAGGAACACAAAACACTCCCAACACCCTCAGCCCACGCTGTAGTCTGCCTGTGCTCTTCTTAGAGCCATTTAAATCTTCTGGGAAAGCTCCTGGCTCCACCTCCCTCTCGCTAATTGGCTGCCGAGCGCGGCTGGGCAGGACGCGGCTCGGAATCTTCGGTACAGCTTGGATCTAGAGCGCAAATTTTAGGCTTGCCGTCAGATTAATCCATTTATTCCCACAACCCCTATTTATATGAGCTCAGTACAGCTATTTGCTTGTGTAAATTTCAATTTCATCAGATTATTTCTGCAATCATTTGGCCTAAATAATATTTTTTAGCTTTTCAGTCTCTAAATCATTTATTTCGCTACTGCTGTCCACAGTTTTCCTGGGCTCTGCTTCCCCTCATTATTTTAATAAGCCTCTCATGATGTAAATTTTGGTTTATGCTCCTGAGACTCTTACTATATTAACCTACAAACGAAATAGTGCCTGATTAAAACAGTCCAACCACATGTTCTACAGGAACTCATTCCTGAAATAAGTTATAAAAAATATAGCAAGAACGTAAAGTATAACCCGATGCCAACAATTTATTTAGAGGGGAATTGATTAAGACTTACAAGATTCCATAGCTGTAATATAGGAGTGATGCCTCTTAAAATGATCTATCAGTCACAAAAGATGTAAGATGCAAATCTCATTTTTTATTGAAAAGGTTTTTAAGTACTAAAGACATATTTTATTCATCACAATTTTGCTTCTTAAAAAACAAAGCAAACCTATAATGCAGTAATCAAATTCACTTCTTTGGAATTACTACTTAGTTACACCAAATCAAAATTCCATAGAAAGACACTGATGTTAAAGGTCAGACTATTAAAGCCATTTATTAGAAATGGTAGTCAGGCATAACACTAGTTATATCTTCAAACATAAAGGAAACATGATTCAAATACTAAAGTTTAAAAACCACAGCACATTAATTTTCAGCAGCAATGGCACTGGAATTCTGAAATCATCAACAAACATAGTTCCAACACATGTAATAACTGCACATAACAAAGATGAACATTCACCAGAGAAATCTTTTCTGTTTCCATAGACGTATCAACAAACCTGCTTAAGATGTCTAAATCTGCCTCTGCAGTATTAAGGCCAAGTATTTAGCTTCAGAGGAAATTACACACAGAACCTTACTTTTTAGAAGTAGATTCTTTTCCTTTTAAAATGTATGCAGTCATGCTAAGCATCTGAAAAGCAAACTCCACTCCAAACTGTTTTAAATTACATTTTTAAGTAGAATGAAGTGCTCACAAGACACCTCCACAGTTTTGTATTTGTACTACTGGGAAAAAAAAATCATTTGCCTTATGAGATTTAATGTCCCAGATATTTTATTTCTCCCACTATAACCATATTAATAGTGATTTTTCAGTTAAGCAAACCTTAACTTGTGAGCATGAGAAACCAGAGCTGTGAGCTTGAGTGTTCCACATGTTTTGCAGTGTGCTATAAACAAAAAGGACCAAGAAAATCAAGAAAAGCTTTATTTTAGCTGAACATTTCACAAAGATAGCAAAGGGTGACTCCTCATCTCCTGTGTGAACTTCTGTCAGGTTTTCACAGTCCAAACACAGAATTCCTTTACTCCCCAAAGTCTTGACCCCTGTCCACTAGTTTTCATCTTCACACGAAGTTTATCATGTCAAAGATTACGTTACTTTCATGGTTTTGTTTTATTGTAAGGTTATATCGTTATATCATACACATCTTAATGACTACCATGAGCACTGTATTAAAAATGTGCATTAAAAAGAACAGAGACCAGGCATGGAAAATTTCAGCTCAAAATGGAAGTTACAAGCACATCGAAGAGAGGAAATTTAACAAAGTTTTACAACCTTGACTGTGATGGCTATTGCCACAAACAGCTATAGTAGAAAGGAGGCCAAACAGTGACATCACACTTCTGTGTAATTGGGCTTCTAGGCAGATAGAGTTCTACCTGAAACAAAGCACAACAGTGCATATGTAATTTTAAAGGATTTTTGAAGTCTTAATTAATTAATTTCATTTACCTTGCTTGCAGCTACTAATTTTGAAGCCTGTTTCTTGATTGAAAACTGTCAGTCACTGACAGCTTCCAGGACAGCTGAGGTTCACAGATGTATGGTGAAGTCAGATAACCTTTAAGGAACTTAGGCTATTTGACAAAAGATTTGCTACGGAAAATTCTGTCTCATATGTAAACTCTTGCACCAGGAATAAAAATGCTGATCATGCCAAATCAATTAGATTAGTGATCAACAAATTGTATGCACTAATTAAACACAAGCTGACACAAAGGAAAAGCCAATTCTATTTAGATATCAGAGAGAAGACCCTGACTACTAAGACTTTGTATGCAAATTTTCACAGACATTAGTACTGTTTATTCCAGTCATTACTATAAAACACTTGTATAATAATTCTTACCTGCTGCTTTAGCCATGCCACCTGATCTCCTCACAGAATCACAGAGCACTTTGCTGTAACTGTCCACTAAGGTGTATTCTTTAAAGCATACCGTCTAAACATGGTGCATAAAACCTGCAAATATATAGGTGCTCAGATCCAATTTGTTCTGATTAGTGCCTACATTTTCCTGACATTCTAAAACTTCATCATTAAGCCTTTGCCTATATATATGATTAGTTTTACTTCCTATTCATCTGCCCTTCCCAAGCCCTAGATGGCAGCTTTGATAGAGCTCAGCTTCTGTCACACATCACTTTTGCAAAAGTACAAATCAAACTTTCACTTTCATTACTCCTCCTTATGATTCACTTCTACTACAAACCCACAGGGACATAAAGAGGAATATGATAACCAGCTTAAAATAAAAGAGCATCCTCAACACATGCTTATTTATTCCCATACTTTACAAAAGAAATGCTTCATAAGCCTTTCTGTCTTTGATATTCAGTTGTATTATCAGTCAGAAGCTAAGTGTTCTGTGGAATAAAGACCGTGCCTTTATTCATTAAGAAGTGCAAAGAGTTCATTCGACATTAAGAGAGTCAATGAAGTACTTTGTTGATAAATTAGCTGTCAGAGAGCTCTGGACCAATGCTAGTCTGTACTAAACTAGCAGTACAAATGTACCTTGGGTTCAACTGCTAACAATTAGTTGAGAAATTCTTCTTTCTCCTGAATGGGCATAAGGGTAAATGAATGACAAAGTATTAATTATGGCTTCTCAGCCGTTATTTTCTCCTTCACAAAACCAGCCCAACACAATAAACATAAACAATCAGGACGGTGAGCATCAGGAAGAGTAAAAAGGATAGAAAGGATATGAAGGGAATATCAGCCTAAAAAAATGCACACTTAAAAGCACTTTCATTTTACATAAATTTTCCATTTTAACATTATACAGATTCAACTTAATCTGTTATTAGATCATGAATTTTCTGGGATATGTTAACAACTACCCAAAAAACTAGTTGAAATACTGTAATGATGACAAGAAAATGCATGTACCACTATCATATGAATGCATTTGGGTTTCTAGGTAAGGAAAGTAAGGAAAAATATACATTGTCTTTAAAAATAAAAATAAGTGGCATTAAACAGAAGCAAGAGACAAAAAATCAAGACTGAAATTTGAAATGTAACTACCAAATTAAGTAAAACAAAGGTAATTTTACCCATGCTTTATCAGTGCATGAAATGGCAGGGGGGGCAAGTAGATATTATTTTTACAAATGCCAAACACACAAGATAGCAGTCTAAAGGATAATGAGCCAAAGGGGCATGAGAATTTTCTATTAGGAAACAGCATCGAGTTGATGGCTGTATAGTTAATTAAATGTTGTTCATAAAATGCTGTTAATTAAATTTGAGCTCAACTTATCTGGCAATGGTTCTGTTTTGCTGCATGCAGCATATATTTTGCATAAATGTGTGTTTATTATTTTGAAATTAAAAGGAATAAAACTTTTTTTAATGAATCTGATAAAATTCTGATTTTATATTACAAGATACCAACTAATAAAAGTCCTAAGTTGATCACTATTATTTTTGTTAATAGCCAACTCTGGTTTAGAAAAGATTTCAAGAGTTTAATGAACAAGTTTACTGAAGACTATTTCTTTTTCCTGTTTTTAAAAACAATGTTTTTAAATGTAATGTTTAGGACTAAAATAAAATACTTAGTTTTTTCTGCTTCAATCATTTCAAGGGGGTCAGGATTTTTCTATACAAACCCTTCAAAGTAGTCAAGAGTAAAATCCACTGTCTGTGAGAAATATTTGACATGTACAATTAGTTTAAAAATACTGCAAATTAGACACAATTATGAACAAAAGTGCCATTCTGTATTGCCATACAACACTGTACAGCTAGCCTTACAGCTCCTCAGATTTAGCAGCACAACCACATATCTGAGCAATCCAAATCAGTGTGATTAATATCCTGTAAGCAGGAATTAAACTAACATCACTATTTACTGAACGTTCTGAAATCACACCCTGTCTTCCATAATTTTAATACCTAGAACCAAATCTGAAAAGTACCTTCTACCAATGTTGAAGTCAACAGTACAGGCAGGTAGCTAATGTCTCCAAAACAGGGAATGTGCAGTACAGACCATCTTTTCAGCATATTTTGAAGAATTTCACTTTCTCTGCATTAGATAATTCATTAATGCTTTCTGCTGCATTTATCCTCTCTATTTCTAATGATTATTACTTCAGTTACTTTTCCTGTGGAGAAAGCGAAGTCAATAACTGAGAGAAAAAAGGCCAAACAAACCAAATCAGAAAAAGAGCACTCGGAGTCTCACCTACATTTATAAAATAGAGGCATATCTGTATGGATGTTCCCTTTAGCTGTCAGTCTGCAGGTCAAGAACTCATAGCACATCTGCCCAGCACAGGTAATGCCTTTGTCATCTGGAAGCCCAGCTGACACTTGACCCCTGGATCCCGCTCAATGTGCAGTAGAGCACTGCCTGGTTAGCATTTTTTCAGGAATTCTCCCATTTCATGATATTGTTAAAAGTTTTTCTTTAAAGTTCAAAGTTCAGGGAGGCAACAGTGGTTAATAATAGTGGAATGCTTTTGTATGCCACCAAAATAAAGGATGATAACTGATAAGGCATCCTATACTGAATCACAGAATCATTGAATAGTTAGGGGTGGAAAGGACCTTAAGATCATCTAGTTCCAACACCCCTGCCATGGCCAGGGACACCTCACACTAAACCATATCACCCAAGGCTATGTCCAACCCAGCCTTGAACACCGCCAGTGATGGAGCATTCACAACTTCCCTGGGCAACCCATTCCAGTGCTTCACCACCCCTACAGTAAAGAATTTCTTCCTCAGGTCCAATCTAAACTTCCCCTGTTTAAGTTTGAACCCATTACCCCTTGCCCTGTCACTACAGTCCCTAACAAAGAGTCCCTCCCCAGCATCCCTATAGGCCCTCTTCAGACACTGAAAGACTGCTATGAGGTCACCACGCAGCCTTCTCTTCTCCAGGCTGAACAGCCCCAACTTTCTCGTTCTATCTTTATACGGGAGGTGCTCCAGTCCCATGATCAAACTCGTGGCACTCCTTTGGACTTGTTCCAACAGTTGCATGTCCTTTTTATGTTGAGGACATCAGAACTGCACACAATACTCCAAGTGAGGTCTCGCAAGAGCAGAGTAGAGGGGCAGGATCACCTCCCTTGACCTGCTGGTCACACTCTTTTTGATGTAAGGATACGGTTGGCTTTCTGGGCTGCAAGTGCACACTGCTGGCTCAGGTTCCTATTTTTTCTACAGCATCTGTCAACAGACCACACACACTTCAGCAGTTTCATCTTGGCATTGCAATTAAACATTTCAAAACTGAGCTGAATTCAAAATTGAACTGAATTGTTGCATGGCCTGTCTATCTAGCCCACTAGCAACTCTTTAACAGCTGCAAAACAGTAGCACAAGAAGTGTCTTAGAATGATGAAAGAAGTATCCTTCTACTCTGTATTAGCTAAGGATGTGGGAGATTGTAGGCTTATTGGAATCTCTGTGGCCCCAGTAAAAGAAATTATGTATTAACAATTATTTTGCATAAGTATGTGCTCCTGTGCACTATGTCTGATGTAGTATGTCAGACCAGCAGGTCAAGGGAGGAGATACTCCCCCTCTACTCTGCTCTCATGAGACCCCATCTGGAGTACTACATCCAGCTCTGCAGCTCCCAAGAAGGACATAGACCTCTTGGACTGAGTCCAGAGGCGATCACAAAGATGATCAGAGGGCTGCAACACCTTTCCTTTGAAGACAGGCTGAGAGCTGGGTATGTTTAGCCTGGAGAAGCAAAGGCTCTGGGAAGACCTTGCAACAGCCTCACAGGACCTAAAGGAGATCTATAAGAAAGCTGTAAGGAATCTTTTTACAAGGGCATGTGGGGATAGGACATAGGCTAACAGTTTTAAGATGAAAGAAGGTAGATTTAGATTAGATATAATGAAGAACTTTCCTGTGAGGGTGGTGAGGCCCTGGCACAGGTTGCCCAGAGAAGTTATGGCTGCCCCATCCTTGAAAGTGTTGAAGGCCAAGTTGGATGGGCTTGGAGCAACCTAGTCTAGTGGAAGGTGTCCCTGCCCATGGCAGGGTGTGGAACCGGATGATCTTTAAATTCCCTTCCAACTCAAACCATTCTAGGATTCCATGAGTCTATGCATCCTGACAACAGTTATGATTAGCTCCATATGACTACTAGACTTTTTTTGATCAGCTGACAGTCTAAGCTTCAAGTACCAGGAAAAAATGACCAAAAGCTAGAAAAATACAGTATAAATGACATATTGCATGCTATTTTTATGGGAGATAGGATTTAATGGTAAAATTTGTGAAATCTCAGATTATAGCAGAGTGTCTGGACGCATTGTCAATGACTGCTGGATCAAACTGAACCTGGACTCTATATGCTTATGATGTAGGAGGGCACTGTTTCCACCCACTGGCTCAGATAGTTCCATCTCTTCCAGTAGTTCACAACAAAAGCATGTGTTGAAGCAGTTTAAAAATGTTTTTAGTGCTGTGTGACTTACTCTTCAGAGACAGAAAGGTTTTCAGCCAATGTAGCATCTTTTGGAAAATGCACTGTACTGATTCTGTCTATAACCTGGGCTTAAAAAGAAACTGCAGTTGCTGGAAATGTTTCCTAGAACCAGTTAAAGGGCATTTGTCTTCTTTAATTTTAAGTGAAATTAAATCAAGCCAAATTCCAATCATCTCTGCCTGGCAAGAAATTTCAGAGGACTGTCATCTCTAGAATAATCCAAATGGGCTACAATAATGGCACAGCTCTGACTGGAACTCAAAGAAATTATATGATATGTAGATAAGAAAGCCAGAGCTAAAGAATAACCACAGAATGTCACTCTTCAGGTCACAAGCAGCAGTCTCATAGAATGATACAGACCAAAATTACATGCTTTCCACAGAGAATCCTCACAAATGTCAGGAAAGGGACTGTACAAATATCAAGTGAGAAATGCAATGTTACCTTATTAACAACCTTAAGATTGAAAATTGACTTCTCTTGAGCTCCTTTCTTGCATCTTCTTCTTATCATCACATTAATTTTTCATCCCAATTCCATTTTTTTGTTTTGTTTTTGTATTTGTGTTCACTCCCTGAATTTTCAGCCCAATTGGTCTATCTCATTAAAAATATGAACATGTAAATAGTTAACGTGAAGAAAGGTGCACCATAACTGTGATTTCACTAGTCTCTCATTATGAATGTAGGACATGATAATTCCCATTCAGGTTATTCCTTTATCTGCTTGCATACTAAAGAAGACGTAATAGTTTCATTTTGTCAGATTATCTATCCATAGCCTTTCATATATTTTTATGCTAAAAGAAAGTTTAAATTATGCCTGATTAACTAAACATGCAGAACACATTTACGATGTGATGGTTCTGCATTTGACATTCCTAAAATATTAAAAGTATTAAAACACACATGTGGATTAGTTTGGCTATGAATTTCAAAACTGGCTAGTACAATTATTTCTCTAATGTCACCCCAAGGTGCTACTGAAAGTAGTTTTATAGCATTTAATTTCTTCAGTAAGCATAGCATCATGAAACAGTATGAAAACAGTACTCATAGAAGTATGATGAAGCAGAGATTCTCCAACTCCAGTAGCTTCTAATATCCCCATAGTATGTTATATAGCGATTGTATGCAACAAGCAGAAAGCATGATTAACTTTTCAGCTTGCATAATGTAAGCCATAGAAAGTAGCAGAAAACTCTGCTGGCTACTGAGCATGTTCATTTCCTTTTAAAATTGGAACCAGTGATGGATGTTGGTATCTTGAAAAATAACAAGGCCAGAAAACTGGATTCACAGCTCTCCAACAGAGGTACTTCATTATCTGACACTGACATAAAGGAAAGGAATTGCAGACTAAACAAAACATATTTTAAAAGCTGTGGTAGATTATATGCATTTACTCCAGATCCACATTAGTCTACAAGAGGGTCAGGATGTCTATTGGATTTCTTCCTGCTTCGCACTGGTCAAAACCTTATACATAAATTATGCTCTATCAAAGATACTCCTCATATGGATTCAGTCATATCCTGACAAATAAAAAAAAATCAATAAACTCATGTGTCATATATACATGAAAAGTAGAAAAACATTAACTTGCCTAATGTACTAATTCACATTTACCTAAGGTTCAGTACAGCATGCCTTGTATCAACAGAGGTTCTACTTTAAGGCATTAAAGTCAATGCAGTGGAAGCGTCTTTATGTCTGTTTTGTCACCTTACCTTTCTCGGCAAGCCAAAAAAAACAAACCCAGTAATCCAGAAGTTCAGGTCTTTTTTCATTATGATCAATATGACAGACACTTTTTTTCACCACTGAGACACTCTGAATCCACAAGCAAAGCTTAATAGACTGGAAATAGAACAAAGTTCTCTATGATACATTCTTCTTTTCATTACCTCCTCCCTCCCTCACTTAACCTTTTTTACAAGACTATATATACACATATATTATGGTATTTGGAAATTGCAAAAAAAAACCACTTTCTCCACTTGCTTTGGCTGAATGTACCAGATGAGGCATTCTTCATGTGTTTATCTCTTGACAAATAAACAACTCAAGGAGAAGGAAAAGATACTTTCAGAAAGGAAAATCATATCATTACTTCTTTTACGTACCAGTTATAAACATCAAGTTTCTCTTGTCTTTTCAAACTCTTATCTTTCTAAAATCTAAACCCCCAAATGGGTGTAATTTTGTATAGAAAAGCCTTAAATATTAGTATGCTGTACAATATTTATTATCGCATTTTATATGTTAACACATATTGTAAGTCACTAGTATTTTGAAAAGTACTACTTTAATAGAAAAATTGTAGGCTTTGATAAGAAAGTATAACTTGTCACTTACACGGTATATCTTACTGCTGCCACAAACTGTAAATTTCCTATTTATTCCTGGAATACGCTCCGGTGTAACAGACATTCACAGCTTTCATAGAGGCTTATTTGCATACCAATATAGCTCTTGTAAGCATGTCTGATTCAAAACCCTAGTCATGGAGCAGCTAAGAAAAATGGTCTTCAAAACTCCTGTTTGGTAGGAATGCCACCCTTGATCCTTTTTCATTGTGCCCAGAATCTCCCGCAGATTTTGTCCTGGGCTGGTCAAAGGTAAAACTACAACAGACCTCAATGAAATGCATGTTTTTTTTGCTGATGCAAATCAACTTTTTCAATGATTCGTCTAAATTCCTTGTCCCAGTTTCATGATATTTTATCTGATCACAGTTATGTGCTTTTTCTCTATTTCACAACTGAGTCACTGGAAATTTGGGAAAATGGACATTTTTCATTAATTTTATTTTGCAAAACTTAGATGTGTCTAATAGCACACATAGTGAAAATACTTCAGAATGTCACATACTACACACTGACGAAAATCAAAAAATCTGTTGCTTCCCTTACGCAGTTGCATCATTTTACATTCTGGCAAGGACAAACAAATTCTTATGCATCATCTTGATTCTGACAGTGGCCAGCTTAAACCTTGAAGCATGTGTTTGAAATTCTGCATTTTAGAATGCCAGCATTACAAAATTAACAATTCAGCTGCTGTGAACCTACAGTGCATTTGAAGCTATGCAACTGAGTGTCATATGGGGTGGGGGGTCATATCTCCTTTCTGAAGAAAACAATATTCATGCCAAAATTACTTGTTGCTGAATATTTTCATTTTAAAATAAAACATCTGTGGCAAATTATTAATTTCATGTCACAGTTTTCTGTCTTTATAAAGCCGTTCTGCTAAGAGGGTTTGCTGTGACTCATTATGTAAAGTTGCACCCTTTTGCAAATTTTCTTTATTAATGCAGTATGGCGTGTCTACTTCAATCAGTTAGAACCGAGTAGAAAACATTGCTTGAGCTGAGGTCTTTAAAATAATTACTTCATGTTTTTGTTCTGTGTTTATACGGTCTCACACCCTATTTTATTTACTTTAAATTGCAACAGTTTCCCTTTTTTTTTCTCTCAATCTCTGTTGCTTCAGATAAATATAGGACTTTTTTTTTAATTTCCAAAATTCTAACAGGAATTAAAAGATTCATCATCCTTCTAACTTACTGCATGTTCACATACAGCTTATGTGCTTCATTTCCATATGGTTCTATACCACGTCGCCTAGAGAGCAGTAAGACATGGTTTTGCACTTCCCTGAAATGAACTATATCTCATAACAAAAGAACAGGCCTTGTCTGAAAACTGTGCCCCAATGTTCAAGGAATTCAAAGAGATAAATCTTGCTGATTCACACAAATGGCTGCAGTGCCCTATTCATTGCATTTTATGAGTAAAGCCTTGAACTAACAAAGTTTTTAAGTATGTACTTAACTTTTAATTGAATACAAGGATTCACCTGTTTGAAATGCTTAAATGCTTTCTTGAACTGTGACCTAAATAAAGTGAACAAGCAATAAAGAAAGAAAAATCAGTAAATACCCTGAAGTCTATATGAAGATGCTGCCTCATCCACCAGCTATGTAGCTACAACCTGCAAGTGTACTCAAATTTGCTCATGTTAATAGTGAAACTGAAGCACTCAAATCTGTTTCTTCCTCTCTCTTCTCTTCCCCAAGGACATGCATGTCTGTCTTTTACTTTGCATAGCCATCTGTTTTGGGACATCTATGGTCATTTCATCTGTTCTTCTATGAAACTCTACAGCGAACACATGGTGAAGAATCAAAGATTAAGTTCTGTCTCTTTTACAGTGCTTCAGAGAAGATAATGCTAATACAGGAAAAGTTATGGTAATGGTCTAACTAGGATATCTGTGCAGGTAAGGAAAAGTCCCCAGGTAGCTTTTCTGAACAAATGCAAACTTATTCTGTATGTTCTCTAATATTCCCTAATATCTCTATCTTCTTCCATGAATGAATCCTCAAATTGCAATTCACCTTTATCTGTGGCCTTCTCTCTTTTCTTTAGTTTTCTACAGTCAATTGAAGGTCTTCCATGAATCGAAACATTTTGCCAGTGTTCAATATAAATAAGCTTGATCTTACCTCTTTAATCTTGATTTTGGCTTTCATTTTGAGTTACCTATTTTATTCTCATGTGTCATTTTAGATTAATTTGTTATGCTAAGTACTTGCCAAATAAATAATGAGCTTTCAAATGAGCCCATATGTAATAAGGCAAGGATTCAATTATTCCTAACACTATTAACATTTTACTATGGTATCAGGGTCATGGCTGAAAATATGATAGACACATTTAGGATTTCCAGGAGCCTCAATCTCTTAGTTGTGAATCATTGTTACTGCTAAGACATTGGCATTTAATTATTTGCAATAATGACAAAGAAGGGGAAATTCTTTATAATGATCCCTGCAACCAGAACTCTTGATGTCACTTATTTCAGTACCAAACTTATATTATTGTATAGGTACTTCCTCCTGCGGAAAACTATTCTTTTGGAGAGGAGAAAGAATCAGAAGCCTAAGATTATATAAAGATGTGGATCCTTTTGTTTCCTTTTTTAAGCAAGAATTTTTTTTGAGTTAATTTTGTTTCTTACCTTATTGTCCTTAAAACTGGTAATTGCCTGACAGTCACGGGTGAAGTTATTAGCTGCTTGCGGCCTTACTGGCAGACTTCATGTGAATTAAAGGTAGTTTCCTGCAGAGGTGACAGATCATGAGGGAAAGAAGCACAGAAATACAAGCAGATGAGTCGACACCATACCACCTGCCAAAGGTATGTGGGAAATGGAACCATGCATACTGTTTCCAACACCTGTTGCCACCTTGTGAATACCAACATCTGGGCTAAGGCAGTTTGAGGTATAAACTTATTCACTTTTCAAAATGTAGCCTGTCTCATGGGATTGAGTCAGATCCTAAAATATTCTAAGTTCACTCACAAATGCCTTTGAGAATTCTTTCAACACCACTGTAAAGAGGTGGAATGCTATTTTCTTGGACAAAAATTATGCAGTTCCAAGAATTTGATTTTCCCAAATTTTCTGTAGCCATTTTGCCAACAAAAATGAAACACTGGACTTTTGAAAGTACAAGATCAAAGAGACAAATCTGTCATTTGCACATCTGTCAAAATTTGCATCCATAATTTTGCATTCAGCTTTCCTCCCTATTCTGTCTGCATCATTAGGAATGAAAAAAAGAAAGAAGACACTTGGATTACAGAGTCTCTGAAAGCAAACAATATTCTAGCTGGATCAATATCCACATGTCCTTCCATACTGGTAGGCAGAAAACATTTTCAACAGCTTGGGAGAAATTAAGAACTGACTGTCCAAAACACACTTTCACAGCAGTGCAGGATGTCTCTAGGGAATTAGCAACATCCCAGGTCCTACCAGAAGCAAGGAATCTGGAGCCTACATTGCCATAGTCAACCATTATCAGGTGCCCATCTGCTTCTGGAGACTTAGAACCTGAAAACTCAAAAAATGTGTCCTGTATAGAGGCACAGCTTCAGCCCTACAGTGTGAGTGAACCTTACACCTACAGAAACCTTAGGGACTAAAAGAGGTTACACATTCCTCAGAGGATTGTGTATAAATGCACTGAACACCAATGCCTGGCCAAGGCAGCAGTGAGGCAAAGCCCTGCTAAATTCAAATCTCAGAAACTCCTTCCCCCCGCCCCTCCCTTTTTCCCAATTTCCTGATTCCCCCTCTACTACTCCTTCCTCCTCACTCTTTGCTCCACTGTGGGGTCCATCCCATGGACCACAGTTCTTCTAACGTGAGTCCTTCCCATGGGCTGTAGTTCTTCACAAACTGTTTCAGTGTTGGTCCTTCCCACAGGGTCACACATCCTGCCAGCAAACCTGCTCCAGAGTGGGCTCCTCCCTGCATGAGGCCACAGGTCCTGCTGGGACCCTGCTCCAGTGCAGGTTTCCCTCAGGGTCACAGCCTCCTTTGGGCATCCCCCTGCTCTGGTGTGGAGTCCTCCCTAGGCTGGATGTCGCTATCTGCTCCAGTGTGTACCTTCAAGGGCTGCAGGGGCACAGCCTGCCTCACCATGGGCTGCACCACGTGCTGCAGGGGAATCTCTGTTCTGATGCCTGGAGCAGCTCTCCACCTCCTTTACCACTCTTGGTGTTTGCAGAGCTGTTTCTCTCACATATTCTTACTCCTCTCTTCTGGCTGCTGCTGCATGGCAGCTTTTTCTGCTTCTTAAATACAGAAATGTTACCACTGTCTCTGCCTGACTCAGCCTTGGCCTGCAGTGGGTCCATCTTGGAGCCAGCTCTATTGGACAAAGGGGAAAAATCTATAGGCTTCTATCATAAGCCACTCTTGTACACCCAGCACTACCAAAAGCTTGCTACACAAACCCAATACACCTTGATGAAGAGTAGAGTTTTGCAGCATGCTCTCAAGTTCACTACTTTTTTGTGTATTAAATGAATTTTATACCAAAGGTGACCTAAACAGAAGCTGTATGTTGGTAATTAAATGTAGATCCTTGATTTGTATGTTGTTCATCTCACACGTGTACACATTAGATGTTTTTCACCTCTTCTCTCTTCCCCAAGAGTTATTCTGTTTGCTTAGCTGGATTGTTTTCAGCGGTGACAAAACAGAATTATACTTGCAAATTTCCCCTTACCAGTAGCTGCCTCTGTGCAGCTCTAGCTAGAATATAGCCTTTGGCACTAACAGCAGCAAGGGAATGATATTTCCATTTGCAGTAAAAGAGTTAATGGGAAAATTCCATACTTAGGACACTCATCTGAGGTCAAAGACCATGAAATGGTTTGGGGAGCAAATTGCATTTCAGTGTAGGAAGCGAACACCATTTCTCACATAATTTCAGATGATATTTGATATTTTCCAGAAAACCCTTGGAAGATGTAGTATAAGTGAATTTCAATGTATTCACTAATCTTCAGGTTAGTTTAAGTATAATTATACTTCATTCAGTCATTTCTTTTTATTAGCCATTTTATGTTCCTGTAGTAATTATAGCCAAGTACATTTGCATTTGGTTTGGCAATGGAAGGTATGCTCTCTGCAGAAGGTTTGTCACAGAAAAAGTGGACTTTAGAGAAGCTGATATTATGTGATTGTTACTGGCTGCACTTGGAAGGGTTGCAATGAATAAATTAATTATTTAAACATTCATAGATAAGTCCAAGAAAAAAACAGCTACATTGTGAAATGGGTAAGTAAATAAAATATAAAATATTGGAGAAGCCCCAGAAAATAGAAATAGAAGATTTTGATTACTCAGAACTAGGCTGGAATACATTAAAGAAGATATAAGTTTCATGTGGATTTGGTATGAGATCGCTTTGAAATTCCATAGGAATATGTGAGTTCCCAGCTGTAAGATAGTAATATTACTGTTATGTGTGGGAAGAAGTACAACAAAATCTATGAGCTATATAAATGTAGCAAAAAAGCTGAAGAACTGTGATCTCAATCTCAGTATGGGTCAGTCTCTCAGACTGTTGCTCAGTTATAGTCAGCCTGTACTCATGGAATTCTCCTGCTAACTTTAAGAAGTTTTACTTGAACTGAAGCAAAACCAGTAACAATTGCTGGGCAACGATTTTTTAGCCCATCTGGCAGAAAAATGTGATGCATTGCTATATGGGAAGAATCTATAGAGATGAAGAGTTTATACTAAAAGATGAACAGTGCACAAAAACATTTCAATTAAGTCAGCTGTTTTTTAGGAGATAGGGTTTGAAATGGTAGGGTGAGGCAGAAAAAAAGAAGCAGGAGCTTCTGTCCTGCAATAAACTCTCAAACAGAAATTATCAGTAGAAATGCAAAAGGCTCAGATAGTTCATATGTTATACATTACCATAACAATGTACCAATAATGGAAAAATAATTGTCCTAAGTGGAATTTTTCTCAGAAGGGAAGCTGTGAATGTCTTGTCATCAGAGATACTTAGTCTGAGGTGGAAAAGTCACATTAAGAAATACAGGAGAATGAACTTAACAGAAAATCATATTCACAGCCCAAGAACAAATGAAGAAATATGGAATTTTAATATGTATATAATAAGCTATGGAGCACATGGTTCTGATCAGTGCTTCTGACAAGACACAGTCCAGTAAACCTTTGCAGGATTTCTCTTATCTAACTGCAACATTAGGCTTGTAAAAGTTAGATATTTGGCCAAAACCATCTGTCCCCTTTCTTACAGCTAAATGAGACAGGTAGATGCCTCCAGCATATTAGTTATCCCATGTATCTCAAAAGTCACATTTTGCATTATGTCTACGCTAATTTAGTAAGTTAGCACTCCAGGAAATATCACTCTTCATTCTCTACTTCTTTCATACTTACACATCCACTACCTCCTCTCTCCTGTCTCACACACTTCTCTGAAAATGTGATAAGCTGACTGTATTGGGGTTTTTGTGGCAAGATTTTTGTAGTGGTGGGCTTACATGTATAGCTTTTGTGAGAAGCTGCTACTTAGATAGAGAAAATATCAGCCAGCTCCAAGCTGGACCTGTGCTGGCCAAGGCTGAGCCCATCACTGACTGCGGTACCACCTCTGGGATGGCAGGTTTAAGAAAGCGAAAAAGCTGTCATGCAACAACAGCCAGACAACAGAGTGAGAATATGTGAAAGAAACAGCTCTGCAAACACCAAGGTCAGTGGGGAAGAAGACAGGAGGTGCTCCAGGCATCAGAGCAGAGACTCCCCTGCAGCCTGTGGTGCAGCCCATGGTGAAGCAGGCTGTGCCCTTGCAGCACATGGAGGTCCATAGTGGAGCAGATATTGACCTGCAGCCAGGGAGGACCCCATGCTGGAGCAGTTCCTGAAGAACTGCAGCCCATAGGAAGGTCTCACATAGGAGTAATTAATGGAGTACAGTGTCCCATGGGGGGGACCTTATGCTGGAGCAGGGCAAGAAAGTGAGGAGGGAGAAGTGGCAGAGACAATGCATGATGAACTGACTGCAACCCCCTGTGCCACTCAGCAGGGGATGTAGAGAAATGGGGAGTAAAGATGAGCCTGGGAAGAAGGGGGAGGTGGGGGGTGGGGAGTTTTTTTTAAGATTTGGGTTTATTTTTCATTATCCTGCTGTGATTTTACTGATAAAAAATTAAATTAATTTCCCCAAATCAAGTCTGTTTTTTCCCTCTGATAACAATTGCTGAGTTGTCTCTCCATCCTTGTCTCAACCCTCTAGCCTTTCATTGCATTTTTACCTCATTGTCCAGCTGAGGAAGGGGAATGTAAGAGTACCTTGGTGGGCACTGACATCCAGGCAGGTCAACTCACCACACTGATCAAGGAACTATGACAGCACAAAACTAACCTACAACAGGAACTAAAAATATTTTTTTCCCTGTTTGAAGATGAAATAACATATGGAATGTTCTCTCTACTTTCACATACGCAGGAATTTACAATGGCATTTCTGGTGCCTTATTAGAAGCCAAAAGAGTAGCTAGTTTATCTATCCTGAGATAATGTATTTCTTTTTAATGTTAAAACAATTAAATGTCACATAGTTCATTTCAGTTAGAAGGCATTAGTCCAAGAGAACTAACAGTAGGTTAAGTGAGAAGCAGAAATGGGAGTTTTCCGTACAGGTACTTCCTTTTGGGAAGTCAAGAATTTTACAATTTTGTTACCAGTTTGATCGTGAAGAACTTGCACAAGAATTGAGGCCAAATTTTATAGAAGTTGGGATGTTACTTTTAATTAACCTAGCCTGATCTGCTCAAATAAATTCCGTGCATGATATAATGAACTAGTTATTTATTTCTTAATGTCTGGGAATCAAAACAAATCTTGGAGGTCACTTACATTTGGAGGTTTTGCTCTGTCATTATACACTCATAAAAGTTAATAGTCCTTCTAAGACAAGTTAAGAGAAGGTGTTAATTACTCTTCATTAGAGTTCATGTGAACTACTTGAAAATTACAGTCAACAGAGCTGATGAAAATATGCTGTTGTTGAGGCTTTTGTGGGGGGAGGGCATTAATAAAGAAGGTCAGAGGGTCAGTGAAAGCTGATCTGTCAAAAGTGAAAATTTCTGATGGTATCTACCTTGTTAAAATGAAAGTTTACTGGGAAAAGATTTCTCAGTCTCAAATAGGAATTGATTCCTGCTCACAATGCAGAGAACTTCAAGTCAGTTCTTGGGGTAAAGTGACTCACTGCAGTATGAGAGATTTTTGGCTTAATATCTCTGCTTGATTTGTGTAGTTTTGGAATCTCTACTAATTTTCCTCTGAGCTGAATAAATACAATCAGCAGCAGATTTCAGGCTATTTTGTCAAGTGCTATTTTCTCACTTATGTTTTCATTAAAATACTTCAGAAGGATCTGGGTTACTCCTAGTAAAGATAGATTTTTAAGGGATGACAACAGGTTTTTTAAGGGTTGGTTGTAAACTTGAATGGGAGATGGATATCCTTGTTCACAAGTTTTTTTTTGGGCGGGTGGTGGAAGAAAAGTGTATGTCTTTCAACAGTATTAACATTATATTGTAGCACATTCTTAGTCACCATCTCTCTCTTTCTCTTTCTCTGTACATGATCTGAATTGGAGGTCAGGAACTTTTGAAACTAGATGCAGTAAGAAAATGGAATGTGACACCAATCCTTCTTTTCTTCCATGGATTATTATACCATGCATAGCCACATATGGGAAATATCACCCAAGATATCAATAGGTGATCCTACCTAGGGAGACTCAAACGTCTATCTCCAAATTTCTTGGCCAGGGCTACAATGCTATAAATTGATTTGATGTGGAGTAAAGGTCTTCTTGTATCCACCATTGAAGCTGCTTAACTCTTTAAGAAACCTATCAAGATCTCCTTGGAAAGGTGTGTGTATAGTGAAAGAACCTACGGGATTGGAGCCTGCATATTTTGAACAAAACACAGTCCTATGGATTATTTCTACATTTTACATACAATACTTGCTGGCTACTCTATGCAGTCACTTTCTGTACATAAAGACTTCTGCTGGTTCTCAGCTTCACAGGTTGGCTGAAAATTAAGGTCTCTCAAAATGGGAACCAAATTTTATAGAGGTACCTAGCCCCCTTATTCGGGGTTATTACAGGCTATTGTGGATCTGCATGAGAACATCCCAGACTCTTGAAACCTGCAGCCTGTGGAAATCCTGCTATCACCAGTGCTGGAGCCAAAACTCATAGACTTTATGGGCTTTCAGAGCTGCCTGCCAATAGAGGAACCTGATCTCAGTTGCAGCTTACCAGCTTCTAGAAATCAGACAGTTCAAGCCAGGTGATATCAAGCTGTTGTAATATCTTTTATTTTTCCTTTTTTTCAGGTCAATGAAAATTAGAGATAAATGAGATAGCATAAAATCAGTTAGATAGTGTGCAATGAAAGGGACTTTAATGGAGAGGAGAATGTTTAGCAGAAAGACACGCACTAGAAATATTTCCTTTTTTTTTTTTTCCAAAATTAATTTTCCCACATGAAAGTCTTTATAAATTACCTGTGGAATTAGAAGATCTGAAATAATATTAACTTTTAACTAAGAAAAAAAGGAAAACAAAGAAGCAGCATAATTATGAGGCAACCATTAGAAAGTTCTTAGTGCTAATGTGCAGCAGAGGTCAGACTACTCACGATTTATAATCGACATCAAGAGAATAAAGGACTGCTAAGAAGGGCTTCTCTTTAGAAGAGAGTTAGAATGCTGTACTGCTAATAACATTTTCTTCATGTGGATGACTTTGTCAGTGAATACAATAAGCTGATCCATTAGACAGACCTATTCAATGTAAATCCACCTAATATTAATACCTAAAAGGTTTAAAATATTATAGTGATCATCTTGCACACAGCTACTGTTAAAAGGTCGAGCTACATTGGCCTTGTGTCACATTCAGACAAAGCTTGAGAACCAGGAAAATGAAAAAGATGTACAGATGGCCTTTAATGCATGAAAGGATAATGGGACAATAGACATGTCTGAGTATCGTCAAAACCAATAATCCTAATCCTGCAGAATGTTCAGCAGCCTAAAAAGCCATTCAACCAACAGGATTGGAAGACCATTAACAGCTGGTAGGATGAGAAAGAAGTAAATATTAACCAATTGCAAAAGGTTCATACTTGCATTTGAGAGAGCCATTGGTTCCATTATATTGGAAACTATAAATTTCCCTGTATGAGAAATTTTCAAGTTAACAGAGCTATCTTGGACTCAAAAAGAAGGCAGGTTAATTTTCATCCATTTAAAACCATTTACCACTCCTCTACCAGTTAACTACTGAAATGCACCTCCAAGGAGCAATTCTTTATACACCTGCTTTTACGTAAACTGATACAAATAAGTTTGGGACTGATCCATTGAAACAATTTACAGTGCTTCTCTGACCCCATATTTTCAAGTCAGTACACAAGTAAGCATGTGGTGAACAATATTCAGTAGCACAAACCCAGCTCAACAGTATATCTCTCACCCCTTATTAAATCATCCTGTCTATGGAGCAAGTAGAAAAAAGCTAAACCAATGAAGCTGCTTGGTTTTTTGTATTGCTACACAATAAACTTCACTGATTCAACAAAAATAGGCTATGTCTACATAAACTTCATCACTAAGTAATGACATTTTGTTTATTGACATTGTGTATGTGTACTTATACAAATATACATTTTGCAATGCTCCTTGTAGATCAGACTGGCAAAACCAAAGCAAATGCTGCTCTGGAGACTTAACGGACAAGATAATATCAGCTGTCTCAATGTTATCTCATAACGGAGTTCTGGCACAGCTAGTCATCAGAGAGCCCTCACTGTCCAGTCCTTGGAGGTAATGTTAGGAGTGTGACGATTAAATTGGAGGGAAAATCCACATGGCCTGTTCAACTTATATACTGGTGAGGGACAGGAACAAGGAGAAAGAATCCTCTACAGACAGAATGACCTCTGCATGTTTCATTTATACAAGCTCATATAAACTTTAGGAGTAAACAATGTTAACCTTCTTACCAAATGAGGCAGAGAGATTTAAGACTGCTGGGTCTTAGGAGGGCTTGTGTATCATTGCAGAAACACCTAAAAGCATTGCTTAAGGTGTGAAGTGTGCTCTGTCAGGAAGGCACAATACAAACCATGAACAAAAACCTATTTGAAAGTGCAGGGCACAAGTGTTTTCAAATTAACGTTGTGCTTTATTTGTAACCGGTGATCAATTTGTTTTGTGTTTCTTGGTAGTGGTTTTGGATGTGTGAGTGTTTCTACAGTAATAATGAGGGGTAGTGACATCCTTGTGTGCAAAGAGATAATAAAGAACTAAAAAAACATGATATTTCAATACATTGTCCTGCAACAGGATGGAGCAAACATAATAAATAGTGTCTCTGAATTAAGTTATCCATTAATGCTAAAAGGTAGTGTCTGTGAGGTCTTTAAAAGAAAAAAGCATAATTCTGAATTTTTACATTTTCTGAGTTGTTTCTTTGCTAATGGGCAGTTTTCTGACTACATACAAGAGCTTCAGTAATAAAAACTGGAAGAGACTACACAGTAATTATTAATGAAATTGCTGTCTGATGATTTTATTTTGCCTCAAATACTGAAATATTGTATGCAACAGCATTGAAATAGTACTAGGATGGAGAAAAAAATGCAAGCAAATCCTCCATTTGAATAATATCTTGATTGCTACTAAAGTTCTCAAATGAATGAGAAAATTTAGTTAAGTGAATGCCCAGTGTTTTATAGTTAAAGCACTATATTAATCTGCGCACAACATATTATGGGTGATGGATTGGTTAACAAATAGAATGGAGGAGAAATATAAATATTATAAGCAGAAGACAGACATAGCCACAATATAAGAATACAGATTTACCCAGTTTGCTTCATTCTTGCAAGTCCATGTGTCTTAGGTTTCAAAAGCGAAGATGGTCAAGGTATTAACTAAATGCTTCTGTAACAATGGACTGATTACATATCCAAAATACCTGGTGTCTCTCACCTTAGTGTCACAAAGCCAGGTTTCTCTCAGTAGCACCCAGTGACAGGACAAAAGACAAACTGAAATACAAGAAATTTCACTTAAACATTAATAAAACCCTTTTTCATTGTGAGGCTGATCACACACCCTTGGAACTCGAACAGAAAGAAACACACTTGGAAAAGATTGCCAAGAGAGGTTTTGGAGTCTTCTTCTTGGGAGGCACTCAAAATCCGATGGGACAATCTGAAATCTGACCAGCTACTGGGAAGAAAATAAACTCCGTCCTGACCAAAACCAGAACTGTGGGTATTTTTGTTTTGGTTTGGTTTGGTTTTGGGGGTTTGTATTTTTTTCTCTGAGAATAACTACGCTTTGCATTCAACAGTATTGAGTGACGGACTTGCATTCATTTTCAGTGTTTTGTAACTCCAGTTCTTCTGGTAGTGCTGCTGACTGCTGAAAAAAAAAGGTTATTTAGATAATTTGTTCAGGTGCCTTTGATTTTAACTTCCTTTTTCCTCCACCCTCTTAAGTATAACTTCCTATGTGCTCTTCTAGATTATATCTTGTTGGTTTCAGGTCTTTTTATAATGTATAACCATACTGAAAACTAATCCTTGTTGCAGTCTGAAGTTGTAAATAGTCCTACTATCACATTCCTTCTAAGAAAAATTTAAACAAATATTACAAACAAGATTGTTATATTTTCCTCCATTACATATTTTTGTTTCATTGAATTGTAATGGATGATTCTACATGAGGTAGCATATTTTTTGGATTACATTTAACATGCTTGAAAGACTAACTCCTTTCTTTCTTAAATGTACTGTGAAGCCTTAAATCAATGCACAATTTCATAGAATTTGCATATACGTAGGAACTGAATATGTGGAAAAAAGAACTCTCAAAGCCATATCACTCTTATTGTCATTGTATACAGGTGTCCAGTGGATATGATAGCCTGACAAACTCTTTTGTAGGAGCAGCCTTGTTGATCTTGTTAGATCAGGCTTCTTGTCCTGATGATGTTTCAAAACATAGGTATATTTCTGTGAATAATATTTTAAAAGTTCTTTCTATACCATAATTGACTTCTTCAGTTTACAGAAATCTTTTCTCTGAATCCAGGGAACTTTTGTTTGGATCCCTGCGCCAAACAGAAATTGTGAATACACTTCTTGAAAACCAAGGGGGAACATTTTCATATTAGAAACTTCTTTATTTTTGTCATTGGTATGGATATAGTTAGCTTAAATTTATAACTTTTCTTTGGAAAAACTTTTAAGGAAATATCTATAGTATTCCCTATATTAGAACTAGGAAGCTTTTGAGAATCGTTCTTTGATTCCTCGATAACACCTGAGCAGTACCTTGCTTGCATAGAACACTATTAACATCTTCAGGAACACTGACATAAAGCCCAAGTCATAAAGAATAAAAACTTTTTTTTTCCTCAAAGACTTGAGGGTAAGTACTGCAATGCAGTGATCTCTTCAACTTTGTGGTATAAAACATGCTTAACTACTGTATTTTTTTCCCTCAGTTTGAAATTAAACACCTCTCAATTCTTAGAATGTATTATATAGGAAAAGGAAGAGACATATTTTTAAAGCTGTGATTTTGAGATTCACAAAATGCTTATCACTTTCTGTTTCCTTCTCTTGCATGTAATAATATATTAAGGTCATTAACTAATTGAAGGGCACAGAAATATCAAGCTATTAGCACAAACATCAAACACATCTGAATGTTGAAACCCTTCTGTGTTTCCCAACAGGGCCTTTTTTCCTCTAATTTGAAGAAAAGGTGTCAGACCTTTAGTAGAAAAAATAAGTAAATAGGTAGTAAGATGATTAGGATGCAGACAGATTCTTTGCCAGAAAAATAATGTGTGTATTTGCAAAAACTGCTCTAAATCCCTGCACTTTAAGGAATTGCCAGACAGAAGTACACTCATAGATTGTTCCATTAAAGAAATCTTAAAGCAGGCCGAGAACATGAACACCCACTCAAATAAAATACTTTCTAGAAGGCTTTATGAAGAAAAATAATTATCCAGACTCAGGTGAAATTTTTACTAGTCATTGGCTTAAAGCTAGTTACTTAGAGTTGTTCGTAAATCCTTAGGTCTTGTTTCTTATCTTCAGTATCACCCTTGAAATATCTAGTTACAGACATTATAGTGAGTTATTTCTCTAAAAGGAACATCTATTCTGTCACCAATCAATTGTCAGCACTAGGTTCAATTTCCCTGTCCTATGTGGGTGGCATGAATGATGAGCTTGGGATAAAGAGCATGAGAAGTGTAGATTCTGAAGACTTCTCTGTTTTATTCCCAAAAGGGATCTTGCATCTCTTAACTCACAATTGCAAGGAACCCTCCTGAACTGAAGATTCACTACTAGCTCTCTGCTTGATCCTTCTCCTAAAATGTTTCTTTATTATACTCATAAAGAACACTACTGCTTGCCCTCATGAGAAAGAAAAGTAATTACCCTGTTGCAAGGCCTAGCACTATCTAGAAGACAGTATAGGTCAGATGCTGACTTCCAGTTTTCCAGTGCATTAGAAGTAGACTATATACTTCATTTTTAAGGATATTCATATCCCCACCCTATTCTACCTCTTGAAGCATTCTTTGTTCTAACAGTGGCATCAACTATCATTTCTTGCTACTTCAGTTTTCTTTAGATTATCTGTATTTTTCCCCCATATATAGTGAGGAAAATACATAAAAAAATAAAATTTAGAAAATACATATCCATAAAAATGCAGAAGTCACGTAAAGATGTATATCATTATGCCTACAAAATACTTGATGAATTGAGTGTGCTTGGTTTGTAGTATTTATAATGCTGTTCATTGTTACTGCACTGGTGATGTATGCACAGGTGATCTACCTATATTTTGACATTGATCAAATAATCATTGAGAGTGTACTTGTGACTTCTGGAACTTTGTTGGTTCGGAATTACCTTTCCTTCACAACGAGACTCTGTTTTCCATTAAAGCAGGTATGAGCAACTGCAGCATAGGTCAGTGATAAGCCATGATGCTAAATCCCTCCAAACTCTTAGATATATTTATTAAATATAAATTATAATAAAATATATTTTAGGCAGACTCTATATTTTAGACAGATTAAAATACCGCCCCCTACAGTTCATTCAGGTGAATTCAGCATTGCAGCATACTGGAGATTAAATTTATTAGACTGACTTCTACTTCAAATGGATTTTAAAAAGGTAAAATGCTGTTAGGACCTTGTGCCTGACATATTTTTGTATGGATCTTTGTTCATTTTTCCACATCATCACAGTGAAATAGTGGTGATAGGAAAATATTCCCAATATTGGACTTCAAGATCAATGCATTTTCTCTCTACAAGCTTGGTAAACCTTCCTGCATTGGCTTCAATATGCAGTATACCTTTAGGGATTCTATCATGACCATTATGACTATCCGTTTTTAGAACAGCAACTCATATTCTGGAGTATTACTTGAAAGCATCAGGGTTTTATATAGCTCATATATCACAAGGAATTATAAGTTGACAGTTTTTAAATTGATTTGATCAGAAACAGGATACCTTTTCACTCAAAATGGCAGGTGCACAACTGGTATTTGCAAAAAAAAAAAGAAAAGCAAAGCAGTTAGGATTAATGTGAGCCATCAAAGTTTCAGGTTTGGGTTTCTTCTGTGTACAGATTCATTTGATAAAAAATTATCAAAGGATGGGCTGGGATAAGTTGTTGAAAAAATAGAAACTGAAAAATTTATTAAAGAATTAAAAAGTCTCCAGGGCTTGAATTCAAAAGTAAAATGTTATTACATCAAATGCTATTACTTCAAATCTTTACTCTAATTCTGTTTAAGTCTGTTGATGAAAGAAAGTTAAATCATTCTGCACTGTGAATTGTTAATATTTGTACTAGTTCCAAAAAAAAGTGGCTTGCATTATAAAGAGACGAAAGAGGATTGTGAATGCCATAGAATAGGAAATTAGAATTCAAAGAGGTGTAGACCTCTTTACCAGCACCTATCCCATTCATGAACCAAGACTACAATTTGCTATGTTTTGCACAAATCAAAATGAAATAAAGATTGCTCCTTCCTCAGAAGTAAAGTAGAAAATGTATACAGGCAGAGCTGGTGTGATGATAATAGACTCTGTAGCCCTTACTGAGAGTCAATATACATTTTTGTTTAGAAGTCAAGCTTTTTGCCTTAGTTAGGCCAAAAGGACATATCAAAAAAGGAAGAATGGAAAGAAATGGTCGTAGCTAGTAATTTAATAATTAGGCACTCTTGACATCCAGACTGATGGGACATAAGATCAATTTGAAGTTTTGTTTCTCAGAACAAGGGGATAAAACTTGGTGCGTGACAAATTTATTGTAACGTAATTAACTATAAAGGTTTAGATGACAAAAGGTGCTCCTCTCTTACTCAACTCAGTTCACATGGATGCTTCTTACCGCATATGCGGTGATACTAATCTCACTTTAAGCATCTGAAACCTAGAAAAGATTTCCTGATTAATAGATCATCTCTAGGTGGGTTTTAATCTCTTAAACATATAATTTGTTGAGAATTCTTTTCAGTCTAATGATTTTATAAAGCTATAATTGCACTGTAATTTTATCACACGTTGTATTTTCTGGCAAACATTTTTCTGTGGAGGTCTTTAAAAAATAGTGCTTCAAAGTAACTAGTTACATTCGGGCAGAATTCTTCAGCTTCTCTTGATTTACAACTCATGTTCAGGTCAGCAAATGCCAAGTGTATGCTTGGTCCTAGATCCAAAACAACTTTAGGCATGAAAAAAAATTACCTATATATATTCAGAAATGTTACTTCAAGACCAAGTTACTTGTTACCTGGATGTGCTGTATTGCAGAAATACCCTGTCATTTCTTCTACCAAATTGTTTTAAACATCTATCATTGACATGATGCATAGGCTGAAGGCCTTCCTTTTTTTTTGCACCAAATGAAATGCTAACTATTTTAATAGAATATTTGGAACTACCTTAATAACAGAAACTGGATCAAAATTGTTGCATTCCAATATGCCAGCTCTCTGCCAGGTTTTCCAGGAAAGGTTATTACAAGCTTTAGCGTGGGGAGTGACCTGTGAGAAAATCTAATTCTGTCCAAATGTGGTAGATTAGGGGCTAAAGGGTTTTAAAATTTCACCCCAGAGGAACTGTTATTCGAGTATTCTGGCACAAACGGAGTAAGTTTCTACCGTTAAGAACCTCTACCCTAAAAAAGTTGTTCCACAAAGTGTCTCATAAGTGACCAATTGAACAAAATATGCATGAACTCCCTGGTTTCCATTTGACCAGTTAAAACACTGTCAGAGAACATGAATTTCCCAATGAGCCTTGAGAGTTTTCTGTGTGGAGTCAAAAGAATGACAAGAAATTGCATCATTGTGAAAATGGATTAGCTTTTTCTAACTGTATGTGCAAAGCTCATTCTTACAAGAAACATTTTCAGACACCAATTTGCTCAATGAAGATCACCTTTTGAGTTCTACTTCTGCTGAATATAAAGCTGCTCTGACTTTGAAGTTAGCCTTGCTCTGACTACATCCAGAAGTGAGTGTTTTTCTGTGATTTTATGATTTTTTTCTGTTATATGTAATTTCTCTTTTTTAATTTTATTTTGTTATTGTGAGTCTACTGCTCCCTGTACAGTTCGGTAATTGTGCATCAGTTTCCTGTGTCAGATTTTCTTACTGCACATCTTTCATTTGAAGAACCTTTCTGTGACATCAGTGTAACAATTACACTAATCAAAACTGCACCTAAGGAGGCTCTTTAATATCTCCCCAAGAGCAGAGACAGGACTTGGCATGCTTATAAAGGATAAAATTGAACGTTACCCTGATGTCATTATCTAAGAAGCTAAAGGTCAATGGCTTAAATATTTCTGCCTTTATTCTTCTTTCTCAAAATGAGTTTTTGACAATGAGTAAAGCATGACCAGCTTTTTTTATAAAATTGGAGGTACTAGAAGTCTAAATTCTTATGGCTTGAACTAAAGAACCAGGCGCTCTAACTCAGACTTGCAATAGACCTGTGTACAGTACTGTCGTGGTTTAAGCCATAAATCAGCCACGCAGTTTGTTCACTCACTTCCCCCTTTTTCTTCCCTCTGCTCCT
>JAOEHY010041213.1:0-21331 GCA_025447955.1 Psilopsiagon aurifrons
TCCAGGAGCAGAGGGAAGAAAAAGGGGGAAGTGAGTGAACAAACTGTGTGGCTGATTTACAGCTTAAACCACGACAACTCCTAAGAAACAGAATTATCAAAAATCTTCATTTACTTTTGAGCTGTCTTTATAACACTGTGCTCGAAATTATTCTTAATCTTATTTTTTAAAAAACTGTGATTTTAAGCAGGCTGAACCTAAGACGACTTCTTACTTTTCTGCTTTCCCCCTAGAGTAGGAGAAACAAATGCCTATGGTGAAAACCTGTGAGTCTCCAAAGGCATTCAGAAATTTCCTTTCTATCCCCAGACGCAGCCCCCACAAAAACTGTTTTGCTCCTGCAAAGAAGCCATGCTTACCAACTACAGACTGCTTTCTCCCCTCAAGTAAACACAAAATCCCTCACTGCAAGATACATTTTGCAGTAATCCTTTCCAGCAGATGACACTGTCTGTCACATAGCATGAGATCACGTGTGAAATGAGAGCTAGCTGATGCCCTGGCACACAAGCACACACTTGGATTGCTGGACTTGGACACAAGCTTCAGTCATTAAAGGAAGTTGCTTCTGAAAAATATCTTCCCCTTTCCCATCAAAACAGTCTTAAGAGCCTACATCATTAGAAGACAGAATAGGAAGAAGTCTCAGAACAAGTAATACGCTTATGGTCATACAGATTTTGAGTAGAGTAGCAAAAGCTCCTGGCTTTGCCTTTCTCCTCCTCTGCTGTCTGCAAGCTCCCTGTGTACCATCCTTCCCTCTGCCGTATTCTAGACAGCCTCCCCTCACAGTTCTGCTCATTGTCCTCCTCTTTCACAATCTAAGCATAAAAACCGCATAGAGTTATATTCTCTCCTCTTCTAGGGTTCCCTATTCATTTTCCTCATACCAGGGATATGAGTGTGCTTTTTTGCCCTCGTTTTCCTCTTTCAGATCCACCATTTGTACTTTTTCCCCTGTCTGAGAGATGAGCATCTTAGCACATCCACATTTTGTACTGCAACAGGCACAGCTGTGGCTCCAGTGCCGAAAAGGGCTATTGGCTGCCATGGCCAGCTCTTTGAACTATAGACAGCTGCCTTGAAGCATGCACTAACCAGACTCCATGTGTTCTCAGTCCCCACCTCCCTGTTCTGATTTTCTAAAAGTCACTGTGAAAATCACTACCCTTCCATCTGCTGATGCTGAGGAGATGATTGGAAAGTTCAGAACCAATTTGCCATGGGATACAAAAGCTATCATACTACATGAAGGAAACAAGCAATGCTCTTGGAGGCGAGCTCACTGAAAGGCACTAGAAGCACAGAGACCCAGGTGTTGACTACAAGCTAGTTAGCAAGCAAAAGGCCAGGGCAGCAGCTCAAGAGAAGGTTTTACGGTGAATGGTTCCTTTGGAAGACAATTAGGACACTCCTACCGCCCAGACACCTTTCTCGGCATACTGGTGCAGCTAAAACTGTGACATGTCTCGTGTCACAGCTAAAATTCTGGCACCAGAAATGAGGGAGCTTTAGGGAAGGATGGGGAAACATTTAAATGAAGGTGATGCGTATTTAGCAGGATCTCCTTTTTATGTTGTTGTTTAATGCCAAAGCACAGGAACCTTCACCAAAATTTGAAAGGAGGGATATTTAGGAATAATTTTGTTGCTATTGACTAGTAAAAGGGAAAAATGAAAAAAAAAAACCCAAACAAAAAATGTACATAAAAATCTCCAAAGATACTGAAGGGATCATCAGCTTGGATACAGCTGATGATGGCACCACGAAGGTTGAAGTGATGCTAAGGTGCTCTAAATCTCTTCATTCCTAGGGCCGTGCCAGGCCTAGGGCAGGCTGCTGCAATTCAGAAGTATCGCACTGTGGCTTCAGGTAATGACTGCATGCCCACAGCTCAAAGGGCTGTTTTGACAGCCAGGAACAGAATGTCTCTCTGCCTGTTCCCAAGGAATGCTACACACATGAAGGCGCTGTGCCATAGAGGGATTTCTTTGTCTGTGAACAGCTGCTCAGGCTCAGTGTAGAGCGGACAAAATGTAGCAAGGATCTGTTATGGGCAAATAATTGGACATACTCAGAGTTATTTACAGCAAAAAGATACTTTGAAAAAAAATAACTATAATTCCAAGTTGATTGTTGGCTTTCAAAGAGGATTCTGCTTGCCACTCACCTACTGCCTGCAAAGCAAGGTGGTATCTGTTAGAGAAGAAAGGTGTTTTCTGAAGAATTAAACATCAAATCCTTTCTGGCACATGATGCTCAAGAATGTGGCCTGACAGCAAGCATTATGCTTCACCCTAAATTTGTTTATTTAAGAAGATAAATTTCGATGGTAAAGCACTGCACAATTCCTTTAGGATGAATACATGAAAAGCAAAACAAGAACAGATAAAGTTCTCCTTATATTTTTGCACATCCTTCAAATTAGGAGTAAAACTATTTCACAGGAGATCGTGCAGAACATATTGGTAAATAATTTAGCTAGTAATTTCAGAAGCAACTCCACGATGGCTCACGAATCATTCCCACCATGCAAAATGTCTGGCCAGCGTCTCAGAGGAGACTGTGCGCTAGTTTGGAAAGCTTTTCCTCTGACTGGCAAGAAAAGCCAGTAAGTATTCTGTGAAAAATAGCAAGTGAAAAATACTTGTGTGCTTGCAAAGCTTCCCAACTGGCAGAACAGTCACCTGGGGATGCTGGGAAACCCAGTTTAATCCCACTTGCAACTCTCTGTAAATTCCTTAATTGGTAAATAATATCTGTTCAATTAAAGTGGTGTACACGACTGGTTTTTTCCCTCTTCCCTGGATTTTTCACATACTCCAGGAAAAGAGGATAGGTTACTGAAGTGCACATTGTGTGCAGCTGTCAGAGAAGCATTTCCAGCTGTGGGTTTATTTTGCTGATCCTGGTTAATTTGGCTAAGACAGGAATTCCTGAGTGGTGAGCTTATTTTCTTTTAATACTACACCTGCATGCAAATATTAGAATCATGTCCATTCATGCATTTGTTGCTTTTTGCAGGAATTTTATTTTGAATTCCCATCTCTCCCTGCACAAAACCCCTAAAGTTGCTGAAAGTATGACAAAATATTGCTTCTAACAAGAAAATCACGAGAATGTTAACAAGGTTTTAAGTGATTCTAAGTAAGGGTTTTTCAATGAGAGGGAGCAGAACTTCCCTGGGGTCCCACATGAAATCTTCTTTTCAAAATGGCTAAATGGTGCATATGCCCACAGTTACAATATTTAGCTATATTTCACTATTTTCTACCTATACATACAAATACATTCTTCTCTCAGCTCAGATGAAGAGACTAACTAGGTGTTCAATCTGTGATAAAGGAATCTTCTTGGCTTGTATGAAAAATATAGATGAGGGCAATAATTATGAAATTTAAGTGGTGGATGCTTTTATAAATATGTCCTTACTGTCATGCCAAAGTCCCCAAGTTACACCAACAGATCTAGATGGATGGGCCCCTGCGTAGTCTTGCCATCTCCAGTTCAGCTCCTCACTGACTTGTGCTGAGGATTCGCAGCACTGACACCATTTTTTCAATCAGCATTAACGATCTGATGTTGAAAGTTACTGAGAGTTCTCTAAACTGTCACAAACCTCAGTGGGCACATGGGACCCCAGAAACTATATGTGAGGTTTGCTGATCTCCCAGAAATAGCCTGTATCATTTCAGTGGGAGAAAACAAGCTCAGTTTCAACTATGTGCTGAATTAACATAGAGGTGAGGAGAGGACAGGACAGTAAACATTCTTACACCAATTTTTGCTCTAAATTTCTCTGAAAGATTTACTTTATCTTACATATATATTAAAAAAAACTCATACCTGATATTAATTCTTTTTTCCTATCTAGCAATCAGATGCATAAGTAGCTACAATCAGTGCTCAGTGCTGTGTCACTGAACAGGTAAAACTCAAGACTAATCTGCTATTTTATGTTAGCTAAGCAGCTGTGACTATGCAAATGAAAATCTGAGTTTTTCATATAAAAGCATGCAGATGTGTGTGTGTACATATAAAGATTTCTGATGTGACAATTTGAACATAAAACATCCGATGTCTAGGTAACAGGATGAACACCAGTATAACAAAAACGAGGCTTAACTATAGGAAAGACATTTGTGTTAGTACAAGAACATAAAATAAAAGCTCTGAAACTAAATGAGGCTTTGTAATTTTTTTCCTGTTCACAGCATTATGTTTATTACTATCTGCTGCCCTGACCAATCTGATCTAACCTTGAAATTTGCCAGCTGTGCTTTGAGCAGAAGATTGAACTGGAACACCTCCAGAGGTCCCTTCAGATCTTTCATTTTTTAAACGATTGTACAATTCTAATAATTCTAACAGAGGATTCAGCAGATCCAAATCTGGTGAGTTACTTCCATCTCCTCAACTCCACTCCATTTAACATGATTTTGCACTTGCTTCCATGATGACCTTTTTTTTTTTTTACTCAAATCCGTTTAGTTTAAAGCTAAGAGGAAAACTTTCTGCAAAGGAAAAAAGGAAATGACGGAGTCATTTCAGCAGGAATCTAGTCTGTTGTTCCAGGACCCTCCAGGATTTTCTTGTCCCCCTGAGGATGAGTGCATACCATATGAAATACGCCCTAACCTCTTGGGCAATAAAACTAAACATCACTCCTGAACACGTGTTTATAAGTTTAGAAAATATGATTAATTGGAACAGGATCAACAAATAGCGAAATCAGAATACTACTTCCTTTCTTCTCCAAAGATGACACACAAATGTGATTAGTTTTGATAACATGACAATATCTGGAAGATCATTTGACCTTGTAAAATGAGTTCATTCTGAGAATTGGAATGCTTTTCGTGGAAGTTAGGAAAAGATCCTTTGCAAATGGCAGGAAGGAGATGTGGGTTAACAGAACAAAAAATTCTGATTCAAGACAGGTGAAACCCTTAATTTCAGTTCTTCCACACTTAATTAGGAATCCACGCCACAGCCTTAACGAAGTTAAAAATTATCTGCAATGTATTGCACATTAATAGCCAGTTTTCAGAATAAATGGGGAATGGTGAATTTGCTCACTCTGGTACTCTGCATCATTTGTCAACAACATGAATGCACAACACAAGTACAGGCAGAGCAGGGAGCTGGAAATATTAACTGTTGGGTACAAATGGAAAGGCAAGAATGCCTATTCATATAGATGAAGATTACACAGTACAACAGAAAATTGACATTGTTAATAGCAGAAAGAATAAAAAGAACACCTAATGATACCAACCCTTCCATCAAATGCTTTTGACCTGTAGCCTGGATGAAGATAAAGGGAATGAAATATAAAGGGATGAAATATAAAGGGACGTTACGTGACATTGCAGCAAGAGAGATGGCAACAAGCAGAAGCTACTCAAGATGTAATTAACGTAATGGGAATATGGAAGCACATAGGACTTAAAACTGAACCTTATGCTGAAATGAGGTCATGGAATACCCCAAATCCTGTAGTGAGGAAGCATAAGATTGAAGTGAAATGAGGATCTGCATTGAGAGGAAGAGAATAGGAAAGGGATCAGCGGTTTTGTTGGAGTCGTCTAATGTGGAACAGGATCCAAGGAGACAAAAAGTAAAGGATCAGATTGAGCCAAACTTTCCTCTCTTTGAGCAAAACAACCTGGCAAATGGGAAAAGTAAAAAGAAGGAATACAAGCATCATACCTTTTACAAAGACCTTAATACTGAGGGCAGCTAATGCTTTCGCTACTAAATAGACTGCCATATTCCTGGAAAAACAGGACAAAATTAGTAAAGCGTGCAGGTAGAGATGAGGCCAAAGGCTGCAATTCAAGGTGCCCCGTCTTCACAGATTCTGCACAGATAGACCTTCTAGCCTCCCCGAGCTTAAACTGAACTGGTGCAAGACAGAACACTGCAAGGGCAAGGAGTAAAGCTGAGTATATCTCAGAACAAAAGACATTCCTCAGGAACCTCCATTAGGTACCTAGAAATCTGCCTACACAACACTGCAGAACTGGGGCCTATGTCCTTATTTGAATGTAGAAGAATTTCAGTTTAATGTGCTTGTATTTTAAAAATACGTTAATTTCCTTCTCAGAGCACTTCAGTAAACACAATCAATAACTCCTAAAATACTCACAACTAAAAGACAATCAAGAAGATATTGCAAGTCTATTGATTTCAGCAAAACCTTTCAAACCATTTGGTTACCAACTGTATGTTGTTCCTTAAAAAATATGCACGTGAAAACTTGTTTCTGATTAAATGCTTGAACAATGTCCTTATTTTTGCATTTGTAAATCCAGAGGAAGCAAATTTATGGAAGCAGCAGTTTCCATTTGATCAACATAAAAGTCAAAGAATAGATATATTGGATAAGTGATTAAAATAAGCTATGAAAATTGTAAATGCTTCCTTGACAATGTCATGTAATTTTTTCCTCTAAGCAGGAAGTATTCCCGCTGTGCCAACACAAATGTTGGGTTCCAGGGCCAGCAAACAACTCTGTCCAGAAAAATAGGTGGGATAGTGGACATCCATTTAAAAGACTTTTTGAAACGGAATTCCGCGCAAATGTTAATGTACACAATCCTTAAAGAAGCAAGGTTTGATTAATTTCAAGAGGGTACATATGAATAATAAATATTTTTTCCCATTTCTTAAACCAGCCTATAATTACGAGAGAATTTAATTTCTGATCTGCATTTTAAAAAGTATTATTACATAATGAACTGCAATTTCAGAGGACGAAGGTAACATTGCCCTACGCACAGTTACAATTTAATGTGAACTAAAAGCAGCAGAGCTTTCGAAGAAGAATTTCGTGCCTATGAAAGAACTTTCTAAGGGTTTAATTCAGAGATTATTGAAGGCAGAGGGCAGCTCTTTTGGTTACTCTAATGGACTATGGTTCATGCCCCAAGAAAACAAACTAATCTGAGAGCTTCCCATTGGATTTATACAGGGTATTATAGGCCACAAACACATTAGACTGGCCAAGATTTTAGCAAAAGAGAAAGAAGCTGTCAGAGGTTCATATGCACCAAAGGAAAGTGAACGGCATAGACCACAAGATCATACATCAAATTTCCTCAGAATGCTTTAAATAGACATTCTGCAGAAAACTACTGTTACATCTCCAACCATCTTATAAATACTGGAAAACTAAGCTGCTAAGAGTAGTTCTGAGAATAACCTGCTGTCTAATCTACAGCACACAGCGGAGTGGTGTACAAACAAAATTGCGGCTGGAATCTAGTCGGGGAGTGGTGTAAAACTGCACCTGGAACGTGACCCCTGCAGAAGTTAGTGTCTCTCCACTGGTGCAATGGATGCACAGAGGATTGTGGTTACAGTGATCATCATCTTGCCTGCTGGGAGCATCTCAACCATAGACTTGGCCCCAGCTCTTCCTCACTAAGCTCTACACAATTCTGCAACACAGAAAGCTGCTCTCACCTCTTCCTTCCTTTAGCAAGGATAAGTGAGGTTATTTTCTCAGCCCCTACTCATTCCAAAGGATTTCATCCTTAACTACTCCTGAGCAAATAAAGTAGAATATACAACCAAGTATTCCTTCACAAGTATTTCGCAAAGTGAATTCCTTTGTGAAGATTTCAGCATGTTATTCTCTTTCAACAGGCTGCATGCCAAAATCATCTCCCTCCTGTCAAAAAGGAACAGGGCTTTCAAATGTGCTTTGAAATTTCACACACTTTGATATATATAGAAAGTAATTCCAGCACTTGCAGAATATTTTAATTGGCTTCTTAGGAAGACAGAAGATTTCACTAATTCAGAAAAAAGTTGTGCTTTTAAAGTTACATTTCCAATCTCTAGAATAAGGTTAATGCAAAAGGCTTTTTCTAATGCTAAGATTCAAGGTACTTCAGATGCCACTAATAAGATCTGTTTAAATTACACTTATGCTACCCTTACTTTTCTTCATGCTGCTTCAAGAAATCTAGCAATAAAGACAGCAGCATTCATGCTGGAAGTATTTTTATGTGAAACAAGGTGAAAGGAGGACAAGCATTTGATAAATTTCCGTAAGACAGAATCTACTTTATGCAGAAGTCTAACTGTCAGGTATGCAACAATCTACAATCATCACAAAGGCAGTTGGAAAGTTAATAGAGCTCTGTATATGCCAGTTTGCCTCTTCTACTTCATTAAAAAGCTGGATGTCTACTCACCAGTTTCCTGGGGGAAAGGTATTCATCCACAAGTAGCTCTCCATCATCTTTAATCAGTGGGCTGGGATTTAGGTTGCCTCGCCAACTCAAATCGGTCACCCAGTCTGCAGCGGTGTTTGGATGAGAAACTCTGCCAGGATTCCACTTCAGGTCCATCTCAATATGCTCTGAATAGAAGAATAACATGTGGTCTGATTTTTTCCTGTATTTATTATTTTCCCTTCAGCAAAATCTATTTTGGCTCCAACTGCAAATCAGAAAATGGCCATGGAAATACAGGTGTCTTTAATCAGAAAGAACCCAATGCATTATGTAACATATATCCTCCTTTTTCTTTACCTTCAGGAGCTACTGTAGTCCCACATCTCATTCAGCTTTGAGTGTAAGCTTTTACAGCAAGCTATCATTTGCAGTTACACAAAAAGTCAGGCATACCCATGGCTCTCTACAAAGAAGGCAGTCAAGAACAAGCAAACCAGGACACTAGTCCTTTTCAGTCTTCTCTGGAAATAGCACACAGCAAAACTCTGCCAGGCTCTAGGCTGCAAGCGCCAGCACCAAGACATGCCACCACTTCCCTGCAGTTTTGAGCTCTGCCTGTAGGTAGCATGGACAGTAGCAGTCTGTATTTGCTGTCCTAAATTAAACATACCTGCACTGTTACTGACTGCAGTCTGGGTCAGGCAGGCCACGGCTATTGACTTCAAGTTCTGAAGAGTCTTGGAGAAAATAAAATTAAAATACAATTCAAACAAACCCATGTATGCTTCAAGTGAGAATTAAACACAAAGTTGAAGATGAAGCAGTTTAGAAGTGCTCATTCTTCAACTCCCAAAGCTGTTACTTTCACAGAAATATTAACAATTAACTTTGAAATATGAGAATAAGCATATGTACACCCGTTAATAGTCAAAAACAAATCAGCTGCACCCGAATGGTACAAGCATTACTATGATTTATACAGCTATTTACTACTACTTGGCAGCAAGGAAGTATCACAGCTGGAAACATTGCTGTAACAACAAAAGGCTAGACTAGAGAAAAGCCTTCTCACTTTGCTGAAGGGACACCTGCAGTTTTCCTCTGTTCTCCACTGTGAAGCAATACTTATTCTTTGGGCTGGAAAAGTAATTAAATAATCAAGCTAATGGTAATTGGCTGACAGGGCTTCAGTGATGCCCAGACCCTGAGAATTACCACCTTCCTTCCCCCTTATACTAATGGTTAAATGCAGGAGTGAATTCTGTTAGGTAAAATAGAAGTTCTGACTGGTCAGCCAGTCACCTCTACTCCAGAGGACTGAATGGTTAGCAGGCTTCTTGCTCTGACTACTCATGTCCAGTCAGAAGTCTTCAATTTTGCACTAACAAAAGAAAATCAAAAGACTCGGGAAAAAACAGCAGCTCTTATCTGAAGAAGAGCAAACAACAAAAAATTAATGAGCCACCATAGCTCTCCCTGCAGGATCTGTTAGCTCTGAGAAGAGAGGAACCAAAACCTCACACTCCACATGCTCCTTCTATGCATTCATTAGGAAAGAGGCAACCCACAGAAAGCAACAACTATTTTTCTCAGATCACTGCAAGTATCCCTACAGGAGTAGATGACTTCTCAAATGAGCAATGTCTGAGCCACAGCAGCATTCAATGCTTAAAAAACATATTCAAGAAGAAATTCTTCAGACACATTACTCTTTTCAATCTTTCTTGACGGCTTATAAAAGAAACACCATAAAGTGAATTGAGAATTGACCTTTGCAGCTTCTAAAATTTCAGCATGCCTGTAGCAGTATAAGGACAACTCTCATACTTCTGCCCATTAAGAGGGAAAAGGGATCTAAAAACCACTGTGTGTCTTAGTTTTTGAGAGAAGCACTACAACCAACCCAGAGATTTCCATTATGTTTCTTTTTCCAAAGCATTCTATAGCTTCTCAGATTTTTTTCCTCTACATTCTCTAGAGCACATCAGTATTATTTAGTCAGTACACTGAGTTGCAACAGTCACCAGCTGCCCATGGAAATTCAAGAATCTTATGCTCTATGAAGGTCTTCTAGTGTTGCCTTTATTTTCCTAAAAAAGAATTATTTTGGTCAATAATTGACTTGGATTAGAATATCAGCCATATAAATGCTGGAATACTTTGACAGTTGCACAAGACTTGTGTTGGATCCCATGCAAGTACTGGTGGTTTAATTCAAGTGAGGATTGTGATTATCCAAAACTAATCCCATATGTTATCGGAGCCAAGTGGAGCAATAGTCAGAAATCATTAAGGCAATGTGTGAGCTCAAAAACATAATGAGGTAACAGCAGGATTGTGTAGATTCAGGCTCTGAAAAGTTGATGCACTTTCATAAAACAAATTATTTCAGTCCATCACTATTACATTTCAGAACACTCTCCAATCTTGTTTTGATACAGCACTTACTTCAGGTTTGACAGGGGGATCAATTTGTGGCTTAATATCTGAGTAACACTTCCAATTCTGTAGTTCCCGCTATTGATCTGCTGCTTGTAATTATTGTAAGATCAGATTAGTGAGGAGAAAAGTATTTTCATTGCAAATTGTCTGGGATCAAATTGAGTTATTCTCAGCAAACAAAACTAATTTTTTTTTCACATGCTTTCATCGCTTTAGAACTTTCTCCAGAGGGGAATCTTCTGCTGAATATGGGTCAAAATAACATCCTCAAAATGAGGAATACAGAAAAGAGTGCAGGAATCCTAGTAGTAAGGTACCAATCTTACATAAAAATCCATAAACCTTCACAATCTCCAGTACTGCATAGAAGCAAGAATGGGGCTGGGCACAACACTTATGCCCCTACAGATACAGGAATTGGATTGCTCATGTTTATCAGGTCCGCCTGACTTTCTGAGACAGGTAAAATCATTCCTAAAATCATTCCACTCACTTAAAATGCCAAGAAGCAATGAAAAGTTGTCCTGGTTTAGGCTGGGATAGAGTTCGTTTTCTTCCTAACAGCTGGTACAGTGCTGTGTTTGGATTTAGTGTGAGAATAATGCTGATAACACACCAATGTTTTAGTTGTTGCTAAGTAGCACTTACCTGATCAAAGGCTTTTCAGTCTCATGCTGTGCCAGTGAGGAGGGGCACAAGAAGCTGGGAAGAAGCAGAGACAGGACACGTGATCCAAACTAGACAAGGGGATATTCCATACAACAGCACATTAGGCTCGGTATATAAAATGGGGGGAGTTGGCTAGGAGGAGCTGATCACCGCTCAAGGACAGGCTGGGCATCAGTCAGTGGGCAGTGAGCAATTGTACTGGGTGTCACAGTTGTTTGTCGGGGGGGGTGGTGTTTGTTTTCTCTCTCTCTTTGTTATTTCCCTTTCATTCTTCTTATTATTAGTGCTTTATACCTTATTTCAATTAATAAGCTGTTCTTTTCTCAATAGTTTTCCCAATTCTCATCCCAGTGTGTGTGGGGTGTGTGTGTGTGTGTGAGTGAGCAAGCAGATGCATTGTATTTAGTTGCCAGCTGGGATCAAACCATGACAAAAATCTATGGCTCTGTCAAATACACAGGACAAGCAACCACTGACCCAAACTAATATTAGCTTTAGTTTACAGGGACTGGAAAGACTTCACTGTCATTAAAGAGGTCTGAGAAGTCATGAAACTGAAGATTTACTCCATAGAGAAGATGGTCGCATTGGACATACGTTAGATCTACACTCTCAGTGGGAATGCAGATGATTGCTGCAAGGCTTTGTAGGACCAGTAAGGATGGAAGCTAACTGCACCTGACAAAAACCTTCAATAAATTCAATGGGAGAGCAAAGTAATGTCAGTGAGTAGATGAGAGTGTCAGGAAAGAAAATAGATTAAAAAAACATAGTGTTTTGTCCTGCATGTGAACATTGACAAGAATAAGAGAAAGAAATCAACAAATTAGATTTTGCAGGCTTTGTTTCATAGGTCTAAACTTTGAAGCATCTTGTGCATGTGGATAACTAGAAGCGGCTAATCAGTATCTTGAATTCTACAAACAGTTAATCTGCCAACTTTCCTCACTGCTGCCACCCTCCTTCCCAAAGCAAGCATGATGATGGTAAGCTACTCAATTCACATACATGTTGTGAAAGTTCATCGAAAAACTGTGCGACATTGTCAACATATATAGAGTAATACAGCTAATAAAGATTATTATCAAAATTGAATCATCCTTGGAACATGTTATTCAAAATCCTGCAGAGTACTATAATTTGCTAGACAGAAATTGGCAGAGCATAGTTATTTGATGTTCTTAGGGTCCAACAAACTGGTAAAACTCCAAGGTTTTCTTTTCCTGCCTTAAGATTTATCAAGGAGTCAATGATGAGATCATGTATTCTCATTAAATACATATCAATCCGCATTTCAAATACAGCAATTGCCAGAAATGTTTGACTTCATATTAATTATGGTTTCTCAAGTCTGAGAAAAGACCCTCTGAGTAGTGTGACTAGGTATGGTAATTCCTAATGTAGCCAAGACATTATCTAAAGAGCTTGTCCAAGCAAATACATTGCCATTTAAAAACAACAACAACAAAAACCAAAACACAAATGAACAACAGTAATCAATCCAGATTTACTATACAAAATGCCTATAGCTCTATGTATTAACATCCCATATAAGAATGAATCTCTACTCCCTTAGGCCAGCTTCTCAACCAGCATCCTCTAGCTCTGTGACTTCCCATGCCTTCAAAAAGCTTCAGTGGATAGGGAGGATTGCCATTTCAGGTAGGGTACCACAATCTGTAGGCTCTTAGCTTTGTCACCAGCCTAAAAATTCTCTAGGAAAAAGAACATTTGAGAGCCATTGTGCTACCTATTCCTTTCTGACAAGAAGCTTGCACTGCGCACTTCCACTTCTCTTGCCCTGCACGATGCAGTTTTTATTTTTTTAATCCAGAATCACAAATTACAGCAGTGTCCATACTGTTACCACTACCCCAGAAGGAAAACAAAGAATTCTGTGTTGACTGAGGATTTAACAAAAGGTTTGGTTTATAAGTCCCAAGGGAACTATGAGTGCCCTTTAAAGTGTAATCTTGTGCAAGTGCACTACAGATAACCTCTTCTGGAAAATAACTGTTTGGGCAGCTGGAATTTACTATGATGTCATCAGGAAACTACTGTTAAAATAATTCACCCCTAATGGCAAAACCAGTTCCTGCTACATTTATGTAATACAAAGCATCCTGCAACATCAATCTATTTTAGCAGGTGTCATTTCCAAAAAGTTGAAAAATAAAACATCTGACCTGACATCAATGTAAATCTTTTTACAAAACAATCTAGTTTTTAATCTTCTTTTTTTTTGTTAAGCAGAAGGAGGCAATGGCTACTTCAGTAATGCTACTTTAATATCAAGGGATCATGTAAACACTATAAAGAGCATACATAAATATTCCACTTGTGTGCCCCACTAAAGAAGAACTAGCTTTTATAAGAATGCTGAAATATCATATCACTATCCTGTTTAATCAAAAATTCACTGACTTCAAAGACATTGAATGACTCTAATTCTTACAAAGTTTGGTTTATTTAACAGTTCAGCCAATTTGAGGCGTTAGTTCAAGCACTCAAATTTGCAAATATGAAGCAAGTGTACCAATTTGTCATCTTGTTATTTAAGTGCCAGAAAGTCCCTTGGTACTACATATCAATCCTACTCTACAGTTGCCATGACCATGGTAGGTGAGCCTTGAGATCTATGTCCCGCACAGTCCTCGGTGAAAATTCTTGGGAACTAAAGCAGCCATGATCCTAGAGAAAAAAATGCATGCTACAAACCCAGACTAGGTTTGAGCCAATATGTTTGACATAAAAGGTGTGTCATAATCTTAAAAAAATATAGCAGTAATAAATAAAAAGGCAATGTATTTAAATGCCACCCATTTCTCCTTTATTTATCTACAAATTACATGCATTAAAAAAGCAGGATATATAATACTTTCCCAAATCCTGCTGTGGAAGTTGTAAGACGATGAGAAATTCTTTACCTTGTGCTCTGGATATGCCTTTAAATTAAATAATTCTGAAGCTAGCTTGTCAAATGCTGTCCAACAGCAGGGTAAAAAGCAGATCACTCTATTTTATGTGCTATTAGGTGTCAACGAAACAATAGACCAGTGGTTCAAACAATTGTGTTTGGTTCTTAAGAGTCCTGTGTTGCGAGGGGATCAGTGGCAATTTCTGTCTGGCTACAAACATTCATTGGTACTGTCTGCAGTGCAATCTTACAGACAGTGGCTATGAAGGAGCATGGATTATCTGAAACCTTCGCTGAAACTGCAAGATGCTACAGACTGAGATGATTTTCTTTTTCTTATATAGGTGAACTTCCTGCTGCAAGAAAATGTTTCAAGTGGCTCTTCTGCTGTCTACCCCCACTCCTTCCCACAATCAGCCTAAGGATTGGGGGATAGCTGGTGAACAACAGAGGTTATGGAAAAACAGAGCTCCAAGGTGCCTACGTTCACTGCTAGCAGGCTGCAAAATGATCTTATCATTTCAGTTAGCCTGAGAGATAAGAATAAGTCTCTCACTACTTTAACTTCAGCAGGCTAGCCAGGGATCAGGAAGCTACATTTGGTTCTTTATGATCACAAGTTTTAATCCAGCAGTGCCCACATGTTAAACAAGGGAGAAACAAGGATGTCCTGTTTAAAAGCCTCCTGTCCTTACATAGGAATCCTGTCACAGACAGCAAATGCGAAGCTGCACAGGAACCAGCATACCTGTGCTTGTCACACACATAGATCCTGACTTAAATGTAGATGTCACTGAAGCAGAAGATCAGGGAAAGTAATTAGTTTAGGCAATTCTAACATTACACTTTCAGCTTTGCTAGAATAAAAAGTACTCAACTATGTTATCCTTTTAAACTATTCCCAAGGTACAGATATTAATTTAAACCACAGCACCAGCTTAATAAACTCTTTTGTCAGGAAATGCTTAATATCCTTATTTTGGGGCCTTTCAGATGATATTCTAGTCTTATTTCAGGAGACAGAATATACAGGCAAGTGCATCCTGCCAGGCTGAATTAGGATTTGATCTCATGTTTAATAATCCACAGGTTATGTTAATATCTGTTGGATATAACCCAAGCAACTATTTATTTTTTTTAACTAAATCATCAGCCAGGCCATTCATTCACCTTTCTTGCATTCAAAAGGCCTAATTCAGCACTTACTTAAATTCCAGGTGCTTGCATGTTACTGTACACATCAAGGAAGGACATGAACAAAGTCAGGGTCTGCAGAGTTAATTTCTTTTTAAGATCAACAGATATATTTAAGAAAACAAGACAAATTTTAAGACATGCAAGTCCCTCTTCATGTCATGGGCAGGCGTCTATAATTTCCAAGCTCAAAATGTAAATCTAAGCCTGCACCACAGGATTTAGGTCCCCATCCTGAATAAGACTTATTCACGTGAAGAACTTTGCACAGAGCAAGCAGAGGGATGAAGCAAGTATGAAGTTCATCATGTGTCTAACCCAAGACCACTGGTATAATGTAAAGTATTATTAAAAGCATTCCCAACAGCCTCCTCCAGATGTGTATTCTTTTACCACAACATCTATGCAAGAGGTGGTCCACAGTTAGGTACAACATCTTTTTGCTCTTCATCAGCCATGTTACATGAAGTTCCATAGGTCAAGGCTCACACTTCAGTAAAATTTGCCCAAATTGTACCTTTTTCTAGCTTCCAATTTAACTGAGAAGAGTTGAAAATATGAAACCCAGAATATTATTTCTGAGCTGCTGCTGAAAAAAAAAGCAGTCAGACAGCCCACGTGCCCAAGATGTGCACTGCACATCCTACAACCACTCTGTGTGCAAGTCTGAGTGTGTTAAAAGAAAAGTTACCTTCATGGAGCTCTCCATGTATATTTAACATCTGGAAAAATAATCTATACTGTCTCAGCACATAGCCTGCAATATATATCTTTAAACAGTAAGAAGCAGCATGATGAAATCATATTTTAGGGGGGGAATAATAAAAAAAAAAATTAATCAAGTTTTGAGTGGCTCAGGGCCAATTCATCACCCAAGCAATAATTTGCCTGGGTTAGTCCTTGTGGGTGAGGCCTTTGGATCTATTCTGGTATCAGTGTAAAGGTACCTTCTTACTGAACAAAGCTTTTGCAAGTGAATAAACTAATTTTTCAACTTATTTGCATAGATTGTACCATATTCCACTGGTGGCCACATGGCACAAAATGTTTGAGATTAATCTTCTGTAAGTGATGAGAGCCAAAGAATAAGTTAATATGTCCCACGTAGACTCAAGATTTCACACACTTTTAAAAAATACTATATGCAAGGCAGGGTCAATTCTTGCAAAGATGGGACACATAAAAAAAGAAGCTCTCTCTCTCACTGCAAACTTGGTTTTGCTTTCGTGTTACACTAATTATCCTTTCCTGTCGCATGTAAACTCTGCTCACCCTGCACAAATACTGCTTCTAACCTGGCCTTGCTCTCTTTACCAGCAGCAAGAAGCTTTCACGTCAGTTGACACTCTCCCGTCTTGTCAAGGAAAAGCTGGGTAAATCACCTATATACTGGTCTCTCTTCAGCACCTTCCCCCATGTCTCCCACATGCCCAAAGATCTTGAGGCTCCATTCATTAGGATAACATGACAGTGCAGCAAAGTTTTCTGAGACACATAGAGCTGTCTGTCTCCCTGCATAGGTGAGCATGCTCTCATATCAAGCTTCCAATAGTGCTGGCTGCTCATTTGCAGGCCACTCTAACCCATGGACTCAGAGCTAAGTGACAGTCCAAAGCTGCAGAGAAGAAAAACCATGGTTTTGGTCTTCAAAGCATTTTTAGTACCCACCATTTAGAAGCATTTACAGATTCCAGCTAAGAAAAGGACAGTGAAACACATTTTTTTTTCCGGCTACTGCTGAATTGCCTTTATGAGCCCTTTGAAATCCAAACTTCTGAGCAGGATGAAAATGCATCCTATATGGCATTTTTGAGTTTCAAAGTGCTCTGTTGTCCCCAAACAATCTTCAGTCCATTTTATTAGGTAATTATCTGATAGAAGCAAGAGATTCCACGGCCTACAAAGCCATTTGAAGAGCCATTTCCAACACTGGGATGTTTCCAGTTTCCAATGTGTTGCTCACATGGGATATATTGTACAAAAAGAGATCAATCCTAACTGAACTCACAGGAAAATACTAAACAGTGAAAGATGGCACAGGAGCTTATTTACTAACAAATACTCCCAAAATTTTATCAAGGGCAGAAAAATAACTTTGCAAATTCAATATAGGCTACTAAGGAGGTTGAATTATAACTGTCCTCCTAGATCAAGGCAGATGTCCAGCTAGCTACTGTAATCAGAAACAGATGCTTAAAAAACAGGATCAGAAGTAGTCCAAAGTGATACTTCCCCTGAAACACTGTTTTAATGTCTAGCAATCAGCTGCTCGGTAACTTAACAAGCCAAAACGTGTATTGTGTTTGACAGCTGGGGAGATATATAGGGAAGCAATTATTTGTCATGCCTCAAGACATGACAAATAGTCATCCATTGACTAAAGAAACATCAGGAATTTTATTGGAAATCAGATTCTAAAAAGATGAAAGTACATTTTTGTATTTGTTTAAATCATGGAAGACACTGGCATAGGCTGTTGTGGGGGCTAAAATTCTAAATGAAGTCAAAAGCAGTTAGGTAGAATTATGGAGGATTCATCCACATGTCCATGCTATTCATTAATTCACAGCTTTCTTTGGCACCATCTGTTTTTTCATCTCCTCTCCTAGCTGGAAAGTCGCATATATTTTGTCCATTTCCCATTTCCTATCTTGTTGGATATCACAGAAACAGTTTCAGTCCTGCCATTTACCCTCCAGGATGGTCAAAACTGAATGCAAGATTCAAGATAATGGCCAGAGAGACAGTATATGAATTGACAGTGTTTTCAGTTCCTCTTCTTCAAAATTTTAATGCTCTTTGTCTTTTGGCTAGCTGCAAGATAATATGTTCAGAGAACTACCACCATAGCTTAATGCTCTTTCCCAAGTAGCAATACTTTATGTGTAACTCTCCATTCTGTATAGTTTGTTTCCCCAACACTCATCACTTTGAACTTGGGTGGGTGCTCTATTAAAATAAAACAAAAATATACCCAAGCACTACTTATGCTAGTAACCTTAAAAAATATAAACTTGCGATGCACAAAAAGATAAACAGCCAGCATTGCTCTATACTTCAAATACTGCTTCCTGATGTGAGACACTACAATCAAAAAATTAGTGCCTTCTGAAACACTTTTTTCTTTCTAAATATCAGATAATGCTCCTTTGAACTGGCCAGGGCCCACAGTCTTTTCCTTCTAATACAGCTGTATTAGCATTTATTATATCTGCCATGGTAAATCTGGTCTTCCGATTTGTATTATAGCAAGTACTTATTATAGCAGGTACTCTACTACTTTTTATAGCAAGTTCTTGTAGCCCTACTGATATAAAACAGATTTTGTTTTCAATTATTTTTCAAGCTAACATACGAATTTAGCAATTCATTCTAAATTTGTTCTAACATTATGTAGATGTAACTAAATCTATTTCTGCAAAAAGCTTACGAATTTTCTGATTTAAAAAAAACCCTAAACCTCTTCATAATTCCTCCTGAATGGACATCAAACCGTTTGAACCAGTGACAAACGTAGCAATCCCAAATTTATGGTCTATTACACAATGTTACTATTTAGCAGCACTGAATTATATACGACTTCAAACTCAGATGATAAATGTGGTTTCTTTAAGCTCTCTAAGGAGCTTCAGTTAGATAAGCACATGCTTTGTCATCAATGTACACAATAATATCACTCCAGTTCAGTGCTAAACTCACACCTGGTATCACACTGAATCAAAATCCTGCTTTGATATAGGATCAGCTCCCTTGAGTTGTGTAAGAACAGGCTGACGGCATCCCAGGCCATGAGCCTGTTCTCTCTTCTATTGACTGGAGAGTACAACTAAATGAACTAATTTAATTGCCCGTAGGTGGACATACCCACTTATCAATCCCTTGAGAAGTCAGACCTACAGGAGCACAGCAATCCTCAGTGTTAAAGCCAAGACAGAGAATGCAAAGGCCAGGGAGAGAGGGAAAAACAAAAAAATAAAAAATCACCATCCTTCCCTCTCCAATAAAACCTGAACAAGAAATCGGGAGAGGGACAAGGACATATAGTAACAGGATAAGGGGCAATGGCTTTAAGCTGAAAGAGGGTAGATTTAAATTAGATATCAGGAAGAAGCTCTTTACTATGAGGGTGGTGATGCACTGGCACAGGTTGCCCAGAGAAGCTGTGGCTGCCCCATCCCTGGCAGTGTTCAAGGCCAGGCTGGACAGGGCTTGGAGCAACCTGCTCTAGTGGAAGGTGTTCCTGCCCATGGCAGGGGCTGGAACTGGATGTGCTTTAAGGTTCCTTCCAACCAAAAAAATTCCATGATTCTGTGAAATGAAAGTTTATAGGAAGGTAAATGGGGGGGAAAAAAAAAAAGTTATGAAACATTTTGTACATTCGAATGTACATTTTGTACATTTCTTCCACTGCCACTGCTGTTCAGCATTATTTCCCATCCCTCTCCTACAGAGATTTTCATTTACTAGTCACAGTTGTTCATCTCCATCTTGAACACAGAGACTCAGTGCAACTTCTCATTTGGCTATTCCATATCCTGCTAAAGCAATAATAAGAACACAACCTCCAATAGAAAAACAAAACAATAAAAACAAAAAGAAAACAAACAAACAAAAACCACCCAAAACCAAACCCAAAGAGTCTGAGTGTTCCACAATTAATAACGAGTACTTCATCCACTGTAGCAGCTGAGCTCCATGTTCAATAGCTCTTAGAAGTGTAAAAGGATGTGAAGCTGCACAGCCCAGAAGAGCTTCATGAAAATGTAACTGAAAACAGTTTCCCAAGGAGATCATGAGAATATGATGGGTTTGACACAGAAGAATCTACATATTTGCAAACCCAGTTATTCACTGGCAAATTATTTACTCAAATAACAGTTGTTTACTTGGCTGTAAGAGTAAGTTGAACCTGTGTTAGAGAAAACTAGCATGGGGTAAAAGGCTGAAGGCAACACTTAATACATTTTCACTGTATTTCCCATCAGAAAAATCTGCCTTGTAAAAGCTGCCAGAATGGAAACTGATAGGTGAGCAGGAACATTCACATCAGGAAACAATCCCTATAGAAGAATGGACGCAGAACCTCACAGATAGGCCAAAGGGAGAGATATCCAATTAACCAATTATGGTCTGCTTAAATTACAGGCAGGTATAGTGACTGTCTTGGTGAGAGTGGGGTCATCTCCAAACCATTCTCCATCCTACAGAGGGGCCATAAGTAGGACAAGGACCATACCTGAGCCCTTTCTGCAAGAAGCTGAACAAAGCTTGAAGACTATAAACCTGGCACTGGTAAGGCTCTCCCATCATTCTGGGGAAGCTGAGCAGGCACTATGGAGGAGCCACGTTCTCTCACCATGAAATACCCAGGGATGCTTCTACAGCTTGCAATGGCCCGGGACTATTTATTCATCAGCACTTTCCTCCCCAGAGCTATCCCAAAGCACAAAACCTGAACACGCTGATTAACCTACCAGATTCATTGCCAACATCAATGACAACGTGAACAAAGACCCTCAGGTGCTTTCCATCGACTCACACGCTCGGGGCCTTCAAGCCTTGGGTCGCACTGGATGCGTACCCCACCACTCAGCATGATCACTCACCACAAAAGCCCCTAAACACACGTGTGCAAACACTGGGTAACAAAGGGGAAACCACCCCTCAGCAGTCCTACCGCATGCACAAAGCCACCTCGGGGCTGTCCCCCCACCCCATCCCCGAGGAGCACTGACTGCCGGTGGCATGGGGAGCCAGGCACTTACGCACCCACCTACCTACGGGCCGGGGCCGCGGGGGGGTACCGAGACACACCGTCACCCGGCAACCGCGGCCGCGGCGGCGCCCGGCCCAGCTGCCTCACCTTGCCCCGCCCACCGCTCAGAGGCCCCGCCCACCGCTCCGATGCTCCGCCCACCCC
>JAOEHY010041215.1:8878-20810 GCA_025447955.1 Psilopsiagon aurifrons
TGCCCATGGCAGGGGGGTTGGAACTAGATGATCTTAAGGTCCTTTCCAACCCTAACTATTCTATGATTCTATTTTATTTTACTTTGCCCAAGGAAAAAGGAAAAACGCCCAAGTCAGCATAAAGACCATATCAGAACAGTAAGCATTTTAAAATGAGCTTAAACTGTCAAAGTTTTTTTATATGCATAATGTTTATCATAAAGGACTAGGAACCTCTTCAGAGGTTTGTTGTTTTAAGCAATCAGGTTATTAGCTGAACCCCAGGTTTTTGTGTTGTACTCTACCTTCCTTTAATTCTTTTCCAAAGTAACCATCTTGCCATTTAAAAGCTTCTTTTTTCTTTCATGAAAGAAAAGGACTGGAGGTGCTAATGGTCACTCATACCTGATGAAATGAATCAATATGATCTACAGGATTTTTACTTTTCTTTGTTCTGCCTTATTAGTTTGCTGCTTGGGGGTATTCTCACACTTAATCGTGGGCAAAGGATTTTTAACAATCTGGGTTTAAACCATGGAGTAGTGAACAGTTAGTTTTAGGGAATTTTTGTGTGAAGTACTCTGGAAGATATTCTTTTTTTTTTTTTTTTTGTCCTTCATGAAAACCATCATCAGCTCACCTCTTTAATTATTCAAATTCCTTTCACTTCAAACATGTCCCATTAGAGGTTGTAATTCATTATTGCCATCAGGATGAAGCTGCATTGAAAGTCCAGGCCAATACAGTTAATTACAGTCATTCAGCAGCTGACTCCAGGGAAATTAGGACCATTTGAATCAGCTAAAAAAAAAAAATTAAAAAAAAATAATGCAATAAAACATGTTAAAAAAAACCCCCCGAAACGTTAGTTTCCTTGAAAACTAAATGATACAAGCCACAAAATAAAGCTGTCCCTTGACTTATCAAGCTTGAAAACCATACTTATAGGTTATTGATTTTTTTTTTTTATTTAGGCTAATAAGGATGATTGATTCCTTTATGTTTAGGACTTCAGATATTTAGAATTGTTACTTATTGTAGAAATGATGTTGGTTACCATAACCATGTGGAAATGGTGTATCACATCAGTTCTCTCCTGCCTTAGAAGGTGGAAATCTGTTGTTAGCACTCTTCCAGAAGGCAAGGAAGGAGAGCTTCAAGCTAACTCCTTCTAAAGGCACACTGCGTAGCTACTCCATTTATATTGATGTCTTTCAGGGGAGTGCATTTAGGAGAGAGAAGTGTAATCTGAAATTTCCTGAGCAAGATATATTTTCTGCATTCGTTGCATGTCCCTGGCAGACAGAAAAAAAATGTTTGAAAACTTGAATCTTTTATGGATACATCACACATCAGGAGTCCTGCACAAAAGGAACAATGCTCATGACTACCTGTAACAAAGCCCAGACTCAAATTCTGATCAGACTAGCTGGAAAAGAATTCAAGATTCCACAGATGGATAAAAGAAATATGTTTCATATGGTTCAATATGAAGAAAAGCAATCAACTGTTCACTTGCTGATGGCTTTCTGAACATCTCATATCTAATTCAGCATCACCTTCCCTGCTGAATTTCCACTGACATCTGAGAACAAGCCTTATGTGTCACTGTTGTTGTGACAAAGCTTGACAAAGCCTTGATTTTCTTTATTGAGAAATACATAAGTTTGGGGATCTTTTAGGACCACAGGGTAGCCATATTCAGGAAAGAAAAAGCTATTGGGAACATGGCTTACAAGAGCAAACAGAGCATATGGGGAAAAGCTATTTCCTTTTGCTCAAGAGACCTGCTGACTGGAACTATGATTATTGGCATGAAGCAGAATTTGTGAAATTATCGTTTTTCTCTGAAAAGGGGAAACAAAATATTTTTTTGAAACTGAATTCTTTTACTGGGAAGACCAGGTTCTGAATTTCGTCACTATGTAACATCTCCCAGCAGCTCCTACAGTACACCAGGTTCCAACTACATGGCCTGAACAGTGCTTTCACCAGCAGAGCCAGAGCACAAGCAACTCTGAATGGACTTTCTGATGCACAACTCTGAATGTGCATCTTTGGCAGCAATTGTAGTAGTAGGCTATGATAGGAGAATGAGTTTCCCCATTCTATAGCACTCCTAGGATTTTTAGGAACAGAGACCTGTGTTTTGTTTGTTTCATTACTTAGAATACTGTCTTTTCCCAGGCTGCAGACTGAAATTGAGAATTTGTATGGGTTATGCAAAAAGCATTTATCAATTATGTCCATTTCTCTGGGATTAGTGTTTAAAACATATTTTCTTATCCTTGATTTGCAGTCTATTGTCAGAGCTGTTAAAAACACACATTGGCAGCAAGAAATATGTATTTAGTAAACTTGGTTTTGAAAACTTCATTTTTCTCCTGAGTCTCATAACTGACATGTTCCAATCACTTTAATGCATTTTTCTGCAGTTTGAAATAAGTAATTAATGCCTTTTGAGAATCCTAAACAATAATCTGTCATTGAGACAGCCAAAAGACATACACACACACATTTCTTTGGTGACTCAGTAGAAAGTTCTTTTTACTATTACAAACTCTTACTTATATACAGTTTCTAACATACATGTGTCTTTTAGCCATTGGTTGCATCAGTTAGCAACAACACATTATTGGATGACACTTTGCCACATGATTAAAGTCTGTTATCTCACCAAGCTCTTGTTCTGCAGTTGGTTACTCCTCTTGCTCTCTACTTCGGATGCCTTCTGCTTTCTCATCCAGATGCTTCTGCCTTGCAATACAGATACCTTCTGTGCCTCATTCTTCATGGATAAGCTTTGCTATCTTCAAGGCTCAATTCTAACTTCGCGCCCTCAGTCGTGTAGTTCCCCACAATAATCCATGAAGTAAAAGAATTATTTTCATGAGCAAAAATATTACAGAGGCAGCTAGCCTCCCAGTTTACACCTCTGACTTAGGTTATGTAAATATATTCCCTGGTCCTTGAAGCCTCACACACTTGATAGTGTTCATCCCTTGCTACATGGAATAGTTTTTCTGGCACCCTTTCCCAAACAGTCTACTAAGTTTTTGGGACTGCTACAAGGTGAAAACACTGGGTTTACTTCCCTGAACTCCAAAAATAAATGCATCCATTCCCACACGTTTGCCTCAGAGTTATACTTGGATGTATGATGAGGCAATATCCCAGTTGTGTCCTAAACATGCATCCAGCCTGAGCATCTTATCTCATGTAAGTGTATCCACAACTAAAGATGCTGTGCATTCTTAAGGCTGGGTCTTAAGAGTTACCAGCATGATGCCTTGTTTCTTAATCAGATGCAGTGACACTTCTAATTATAGCTTACTGTGATCATGGTGTTTTTATATTATTCTGTATTATCTGTATCTCTGACTAATTGTAGAGTCAGCTACTAGAAAGGAAGTATCCCAAGTGAATCTGAACTGTCCTTTACAAGATCTCTAAGTGGAGAGCTCAAGGGCTGTCGATAATTCCAGTTGGGTTTTTTTCTGATTACTTCTGCTTCTAAACTTTAATCTGCTCTTTTCAGCAGAAAGCTTGCAAAGCTTTTTGTTTACTGTGATTTCTTGCTGATTTAAATTAATAATGGGTTTTAAAAGGCATTCTGCCCTTGTTAATGTGAGCACATCAGGTGCATGACTAATTTAGAAAAAGAAGGAGACATTTAAGCATATGGACATGCCAGTGGTAGAGCTGAATTTTCTCCAGGACTGAAAAAACAACTACCTTACTTATTTAGCTGCCTAGAAAAATAGTTTATCTGTGCATGAATATATATTACTCTTTTTTCTTTGTATGGGATTTGTATTTGTCCATATCTGTTCCTGCAAGAAAGCTTCTGCCGGATCAGATACTACAGAAGACCTTCAGAGGGAGAGAGAAGAATTTGTGCATGTCAGATGTCAGCAGTGAATGATTTGGCAGCTTGGTGAAAAACTGTCACTTCATTCCAACTCAAAGCTGTTTGGAACTATCAACTACAGATATATCTTTTATGAAATGATATTCAGAAATAATCTGAAAATTATTTTGCTATAAATACAATAAACTGTAGGAAAGTGAAAAAATTTTTTCTCCAACTACCTAACCCACTAAAAAAAGTTATTTCCTCTATTTTAATAATAATTAGTTTGTTACAGTGTTGAATAGTGCTTATCCTCTTAACTAGCTCATTGAGAGCCATACTATTTCTCTAAAAAAGAGAAAGACAAGTTTTTTTACCCAAGTATTTTGTTTTATTTTGATGACGTAGCAGTGACACTATTGTAACAAGTTCAGTATAAATAGAATGAGAGAAAATGCAGCTGTGTTTTTAAATTACACATTCCGTAAGGTAAGACAAGTGAAAAGGGCAATTGTAACTTTTATAACAATCTCATGTGTCAAAATGGTTTAAGAAGGAGATTTTAGCCTGACAGTGCTCAAACTTACTCCTAAAGTATAATGTGACAAAGTGATGTAGAAGTCAAAGTAATTAAGACTGCTACAGACCAAGAATATTATACAGATTGTGTAGCTGCTTTATTTTGTTCCCCTAATGACACATTTCCTTCTCTTTTATGGCTATTTTAAGGCTTTTGACCACTTATTACTAGTCATAATCCAATATTCTTATGAGGTGCATCATTCATTCATTTGTCTTTGCAGTGAGACTGTACAATTGTTATACCTATTTCTATATTCGTGTGTTTCATGACTGGTTTATGGATTCAGAATTATTCAGATTGATTCAAGGTCATTGTGACTAAAGCTGTTCAATATCAGAATCTTGTTTTGTCTCCAGTTTATGCAGAACTTTCATATGAAGTGAATATTAGGCTCAATATACTTTGACAAAAAGGTCATGTAATATGGATTAAATTCTGTTCAATACAAGCATCAACCCTTGGTTTAATTTTCTTCTCTGAAAATTTATTTCTAAAATTATAAGTGACACACTTATGATTTTATTGCTTGCATCTTTTGCTGTAGGTGTCACAATTTTCTAAGCATTGTATGTCATTTATCAGTGCATGATACTGGAGCACTGTAGTACTTACAAAGGCCTCATAGAGAAATTTACCAAAATCCCTTACCTATCTGGAGGCAGAGATGAATATAATCATCTGACATATTTAGATAAATAGTTAAATTTTGCTCACATGAGAGCACATGAAACTCACTGTGCTGCTTATCACTATAGACATACAAAACTCAACCTCACACCTACCCAACCTTCACTCACAATGGGCCATGGCTCATTCCATTTCTTTTTGTTTCAAGGTTAATTTTGGCAGACCCAGAGCAGCTTTTGTAAAAGTCATAAAGCATCTTCTTGGCTCGGGCAAAACACTAGCCCTGCCTGACTTGATTCAAATTCTTGAAACAGGTCCATATTTAGGGCATGAATCGGCAGCCTTATTTGACACCTACAAGAAGTAATGGCACTCTTTTCCACCACAATGGGAACCCTCCTGGGAAAATAAAGCTGTATTGAGACAGATGCAGTTGCCAGAATTATGCACTGATTCATTGAATAGTCCACATGTCATCTTCCTCACGGACATTGTGATTCAGACACTTAATCACAAACTAGTGATATATAAACTAGCTAGTTCCTGCATGCCAAGTGGCTTCTTTGAAACATGCATTTTCTAATAGCACCCGGCTTCTGGGAGCGATGATGAATACCAGAATAGTGACAAAAGTTCACTAATGTTCCACAGATATATTTTTGAACAGGTTTTGTCATGCAGAACTGTGTTGAGAAGAATTGTGATGAGCTCCTGGGCTAGCCACTGCTCTCCATTTCCCACTATGTGCTTTCACTGCCTTTTTTCCTCAGACACTCACCACACACACTCAGCTTACTAATGACTCTTCTTCCTCCTCCATCACCCACAGCTGAGGGCTGCATATCAGCTCATCCACCCTGGCTGGAGATGGCTAAGAGAGCTGTGATGCTACATGTATGGCATATCAGCAATACGCACACAAATATATGGCTCTCCAACCTTTTAAGTCCTGACTCCTTTGAATTTTCTCTGCTAAAAACTGTTCCCTTCTCTGCTTTTCTTTTTGTTTGTCATAGGAAGGTTGTTTTATTTATATACAAATGTATATGTATTTTATCTACCCAGAGATAGGGAATATAATAAAGGAACTGGGAAATCTTCTTCTCAGGCTGCTTCCCCAGTCTCCCATTTTTAAGTGGGGATAATAAAAATCCAACAGGTGAATTTCCCCTCTTTACATTAGCTTCACACACATGTGCCTAAAGCCACTTTACTTTACACTGCTGCATGGCTGGAAAGCAACAGTAATCAAACAGTTGATTAATTCAAGAGAAACAAGTTGATATTTTAGGGTGTAAGAGGTGTTTATCACTTTTCCTTCTTTGTTGTCAGGGCATTATGAGCAGGAAAAATTTCTGTTTGTGATCTACTTCAGCAGTTTCACAGGTGCAACATCTTTACAAATGCTGCATTGCTCATTTTTCTAGTTTGGAAATTGGGCTACACTGAACTCTAGTTATTGTAGTGTGCTTTACGTCCCCCACACTTCTGCCTCCTTTGCACTGGATGGAGACAGAAATACCCAATACTAGTGCATTCAAACACTGCATTGCCAGTCTGCCAGAATATTACAGAGGTGACAAGGGTGTCAGTTTCCTCTCAAAACTAAGAAAAAGGGAATTACGTGGTTATAAATTTGACCTTCACAATATTAATCTTGTATTTCAACTAGAGGCCTCATTTTTACTTTTCACTTTTGAGACCAGTGAGGACAAAATACAAAAATATGTATGTTCAACAAAAAGATAAGGCTAGTGAGACAGAATAGGAGAGAAAAGATAGCAGAGAAAGAAGCAGAAAAAATATTAAAGAATCAGTTGCTGCTAACTATATAGGGAGACCAAGGAATGCATTTGCTCCATCACTGATACAGTGCATCCTTGTTTGCCAGCCTCCATTTTAGGATGCTCTTGGCTCAGTGTAGAATTATTTTTTTTCTTTCTTCAATTGATAGAATATTTATATCTAATGCCTAGAGGCACTGGGCAAGACAGGGGCCATATCTGACATGTCATGCACTGTATATTGCAGAAAAAACACTGCCTGAAATGAATTTACGATCTGAACAGTTTTCAAACAAAACAATTTCTATGAAGTGCTGTCCATATCACGGAAGACATGTATAGAAACATCAGTGTCAGAAGATACCTAATTTTAAGAGTGGAAAGGGGTGTGAATGTAAGAGAAAGAGTTCAGTGAACTTGAACAAGTTCACAAATTACTACATTAACACATCTGACAGATTTCCAAAATCTGAACTATCTAAATAGTTTCCATCTCTGAATTAATTCATTGCAAACCAATTTGGCACCGAAGGATTTACACTGTTGAATTAATTCTCAACAAAATTCTTTGGCAGATCTGAGAGCTTTTAGCAGCCCTCAGTTTAATCGCTACCTTTCACTCTTACTTGTAAAAAACAGCTGCAATAACTACAGTGAAAAAACAAACAAACCCCAAACAATTTTTTTTTTTTTTAAAAAAAAAAAAACAACACACAAAAAACCCCAAACCAGCAACAAAACAAATATCCAACAGGAAGGACACGGGCAAGTAATCACAAACTTCAAGTGCTACAGTGACACCACGTGGTAAGAAGCTAGGTTTCATGCTGCGAGTGACTGAGTCTTGGTTTTGACACCTCATTTCTTCTTTATTTTGACTTTCTTTTTTCCATCATGCATCTTAGTGCCAGCATCAGTGTTCAAATATATTTTTCATAGGAGCACATAGTTTTTCTTACCTAAACTAAAATAAAGATCTAGCTGTCTTTCAAAGAAAAGTTAAAAATTTTTCTAGTGAAAGAAATGTTAAAGGTTTTGTATTTCCAAATGGGTCTCTTTGTTCCTGCTGTATGTCTGATTATGGTGACACATTTCACTGAGAGTGTGTCTTTAAATTAAATGAATTAAACTAAAAAAAAAAAAAAAAAAGGAGAGAGAGAAATCTCCTGTTTCTCTCTCAAACATCTGAAAGGCAAGTATCCTTCTTCAACAGCATCAGGTTCCAACTTAGTTTTCACTAGCACAAGTCTTCAATACTTGCCTGGCCCATGGCCCTTGACAGCAATCCACAACTAACACAATGCGGTCAGCCCCCAAGTGGAGCCTGCCTGTAATTTTATTGGTGTGCTCTAGCCGCCACCAATAGCGTACACCCTTTCTTTAGAACCTGACTGATAAAGAAATAGATTTGAGATCCCTGAGTTTGAACAAAGCAGAAGCAAGGCATGGTAATGGTAGCCAAAACCCGTATCATTTTATTAGTTGCAATCCTGAGGTTAGAGAGAGAGAGAAGGAGAGAAAAAGAGATTAAAAATAGAAATAGTCACCACCCTGGATCCTGCAGTGTCCCGTGGATCTATTGATGATCTCAGCAGTCAGTGGTGGGTGCAACACATGCATTCTTCAGTGATGCTGTCTTACAGTTGCGATTTTGCTGAGTCATTCCGTGTGAACCACTTTATGCCAATCACCTTTGCAAGGGGGAGAGGGCATTTGTGGCTGATATTGAGGTGCGGTCAATTGCTCTTGATGAATCTCCAAATAAGACATTCTCCCAGTAGGATTCCTTAGTCTCTTAATATTCATTTTCTGTTGGGTTTAGTCCTTGTTTGATTGGCCATTTTGAGCAGAAGGTGGCGGCAGATTTCTGAGGCATCACAAAAAATGGCAGAGCCAAGTCCCACAAGCAGGAAGGGCTTCAAAGGTGATTTGTAATATGCCTTGAAGTTTTAGCTACACTGATTTTATCAAGATCTTTGCTTCACTGAGAATTATGTTTGGACAGGCACCCAAAAATAATTAATCACAATACATATGCATGCAACATGGCTTCCCACCCATGTAATAATTCTCTTGTGCTCTTAGGTCTATTTTATTTCAGCCATCAAAGACATTTTTCTTCCTTCCATATTTAGAACTAGTACCAATAAAACATTAATACTGGGAAGAAACTTTTTTTTTTTTTTTTGTGCCATTCTTACTATATATGTATTTGATTACATGGTACTGCTATTTTTGTTGGCATTATAATTGCCCCTCCACAACTGATTACCCACATATATCTTGATCTCCTGTGATGTACAATTTCCTCTGCTACTACTGGAGTAGCAATGTCTTTCACGAAGTAGCCTAATAAATAGTCATTTTGATTTTCAGTACCCAGAATGTTGAACTGATTGAGGAATGTATTCCCAAATAAGAACCAGGCTGCCACGCATTCTAACTTGATAAATGCACTTATAGTACAGCCTTTTAATACAGTACTCAGCTGCTAATTCAGAAAAAGAATTATGACTAATTAATTTGGAATTGAGCAGAGTTAATATTTTAAAAGTCTACTGCAAAAAACAAAGGTGGTATTACTAATTTTGAACACATTGACATGTTAATCCACTTAAATGTCTAGAGAATAACAGAAGAAATTCTTGCATAAGAGCTACAGCTCCACTAGCATGAAATTACTACGCCAAAGGCTTTAATTTCTTAAATGAAGTTCATGGAGATGTTGACATTAATGAACATAAATTGATATCAGCAGTCTTGATTTCTTTTATTTACATGGAAAATTATTTGGGATCAAAATGGAGGATCTCTTTTTGCTATCAGAGAAGTTTTCTTGTAGGAAATTATCAGCCATTCTACATAGACAAAAAAAAAAAAAGAAGGAAAAATGTCTTTGTTTTCTATATTTTATGAGAAAATGAAGCTGCAGTTTTGTCAAGGTCCTGTTACTCTTCCCATATGAATGAAGAAGGATCTGAATGCCAAAAAGACACTTTCAAAAAACTACATGGCTGGCTATTAATCCTCCCATATTTATTCTGCAAGTTAATAAGGTGACAAGCACCAAGGCAAAGGTCTGAGTAGGGGCTTATGAGATTGATCTAGCAGGTATTGCAGGTCCAGAAAGAGTAATTTTAGAATTCTGAATAATGGATAATTTCTATTCTGGCCTGAAGATTAAATGTATTGGAGTACAGTCTAGGCAGTGTATGGATTTTTTTTTTGTTTTGTTTTGTTTTGTTCAGAACCAGAGTTAATAATTTAAATACTTGTTTTTCCCAATGCTTTAGTGCCTGACTGTAGCAGATTAGGTAACGCAGTTAAGTAAGATGATGAAAAAAAAAAAAAAAACCACTACATAGATTACAACAATACAGAGATTACAAAGCTAAAAGTGTGAAGGGAAACAATACAGAGATTACAAAGCTAAAAGTGTGAAGGGAAGCATAAAAGAGGCTTAATTTGTTGGACTTTTGAGCAGAAGAATACTACAGAAAGCTTCTCCTCTTTGACTGTATAAATTCAGATAAACAAGCAATATTTCATAGCTGAGCAGTTCCTTGCGCTTCCTGGCAGCAGATTCCATTTTGCTGTGAGCATGCAGGGAGTACAATGCAGTTAGGTTTGATTCAGTTTGGAAAGATTCAGCAATATGCTCTCCTTATGCTACTTTTCTGTTAGGTAAAAATAGTCCTAAAGACTATTTTCAGGCAAACCCTCACTCTCATGCTATTGTATGCTACATGCTGACAAAGTTTCTAATTCCCCAAAATTTTCCTAAACTTTATATGGATCTAGCTTTAACCTCATTGCTCTTCCAGCACAACTTTCAGCTGGGGAAAAGATTCCTTCCCATGTGGGCAACCATCACTTTTACATCACTACTAACTGTGGGTGTATCAGGAATATCTGCTTTTCATTAAGTGGAAGACAGTTGACAGGCATGACTTTTTAAGCAAACAGGAAAGTTCTGAATTCATGATGGCTCCAAGACCAAATTAGCACCTTTCAATGAGTCAGACTACAGGAAATGTCAATAGTGGATGCACAGCGATTTTCAAAAACCAAACTGTGTCTGACCTCTGGATGAAAAGTTCATTCCCTACTTAGGAGATCTGAATTGCAGAAGATTCTGGAAAATTCTGGAATTCAGGTGAGAAATATCTACAGCAGTTATTAAAATTATTCCCAACAGAATTTGCATATATATATATATATATACACACACACACGAATGTATATGCACATACATCCTTAAGTAGCAAGTGCATTTCTGATATTATGACAAATCATAATATCTTGAAACCATGGCAAACTGCAGCTTACAGGTGGAGTGATTCTTGAACAGTTCCCAAACACTGGTAAGAACAAATCCAACTAGCCTTTCATTGCTTCGTGGCTATAAGATGCTCCTCAGACCAGCATCACAAGGGCCACCGAAAAGCAATGGAAAGTTTGAGAGCCCTGAGCTTGAGCTGTCCCTCCTCAGGTTAGGAGTGCCTAAACTTGGCTGTAATATAACACTACTAGAGATTGTCCATGCTGAATAGTGCATAAAAACTAAGGAACTACAGAAGCTTTTCCAATCTGAAAGTTGTCCTTCGCCTCACACCAATGCACAGATACTTGTCATTGAAGAAATCATCCATTATCTGATTTGGAAACTAGCACTGACACCCATGCAGGAAAGGAGGCTGCTACCACAGGAAGGTGGGAAATAGTAACAGAAAAGACCAACAGAAAAAGGAGGAAGAGGACAGTTAAAAGCAAGGGGCTTCCACCTAAATCTGTTGTCCACACCCAGAACTGCTTTGCTGTCCTGCAGGGGGCTGAGGAGGAACCACGCGCCCACCAGGAACTACCGGCTGATGTGCTGGTAAAGAAGATCACTACTGGTGCTGCCAGGAAAAAACGGCGGGCTGTACTAGTATGTGACTCTACTCTGAAAGGAGCAGAGGCACCCATCTGTCGGCCTGATCTGGTCTCAAGGGAAGTGTGTTGCCTTTCAGGAGCTCGGATCAGGGAGGCTGCAGAGAAGCTGCCTGCTCTAGTCGGTCCCACTGACTATTACCCACTTCTAGTGATCCATGTGGGTGCTACTGA